>JAUZNC010058395.1:0-48235 GCA_034780395.1 Vannuccia rotundouncinata | reverse complement strand
AATACATAGAGCTGTGGATATTATTTATAGATCTATGGATATTACAATAACATTATTGATGCATGATTTCAGTGCAATATTATTTGAAATCATTTGAAACTGATTCTGTTAGTAATAAAGAATTGGAGGAAGATTTGCCGGCAATTTTATATTAATTTATTATTTTCTTATATTTATAATTACATTTTTGCTTGATACGTAGTTTCAAATATTATCATAGTTCATTGAATTAATTGGTGATTCAAATAAAATTAAGGGTTTTGCTATTATCTTTAGTCAATTTTATTAACCAATTAGTATTAATCGATTGATATTAACTCTTTCGATATGGTATTTTTTTATTTCGGGTTATATTCCAGTAAAACTAACTTAAAATTACATTTTTTACAATATATTTTTTAAATTAATTAATAATACGAAAATATTTTGATCTATAATTTGGCTCGTTATGTGCGTATAAACACTTAAACGGCATTCGACCTTTGTGCAAATTACAAACTGTAATTTGGAGAGTTTTTTTAAAGCAATTATTTTAATTTCTACATTCAAATGGGAAATCCTGGTGTATCTATCATTGTTTGACGAAGACATTAGGTGTGGGGGAATTTCCCATTGCAAAATATGCATGGCATTTACCATACACGCCAAAAGCAATATTTTATTGCAGAAATGATTTATTGAAGGTGCATAAATCTCGAAATTGATGTAGAAAGTAGAAATTGATGTAAAAAGATTTGTTGAAGATGTATAAATTGAAGATGTAATTATCTCGAAAAAATAAGATTTTTGAGTTATCATGCCATAAACCGTAAAATACTAAATTGCCGCCGTTTTACACCTAATAATGTATTACTAACCGATAGAAATATGTACCCAAAGTTTCAGAAAATTATACTTTCAAGGTCATTGCAGGTCAAGGTTAGTCACAGTGGGTCATCGAGGTCATTGGTATCTGCTACAAATACATAAATTCCAAAAAATCCAAAGTTATTTATTATTCATGCAAATTACATATGACAGCTGACAACTTTGACCAAAATGCATCAGCGACTACATCTCAAGGAGCATTTCATGGAACATGTATCATGATATTTGGATTTTCTACTGCACAATCGGGGTACTCAGAACTAACTCCAGAAGTACTTCTCACTCTTCCAACTTCATTTACTGATGTCCCGACATGTTGAGAAAATTTTACTACTTTTTCCCGTAGCTATATTTCTTGACTATGGAAATCTTCCTGAAGAAACAATAATACAAGAAGGAGGGGATGGTTACAAATCAGAGAGCTCTCACAAATGGACAAAGTTAAAAAATCAGAACTAATTGGTTTACTTATCATGCTGAATTTTAGATAGTGAAGTTCATGAGGGTGTCAGTGCCTTCTTCCCACTCTTTGAAGAAAACTCAGCAAACTCAACAGATCTAGGACTGACGGTAGAGCGGAATCTAATCTCACAGCGAGTCATGTGACACGAACAACCAAAGCATATAAAATTACAGTTGAGCGCTCCATATTCTGCACCAGGAGGCCTATGACGAATCTAGATCTGAATTATCACTAGAAGATTAGACAGCAAAAGAGCCAGAAACGACACCAACATATATGTACTAGAACAACATTAATTAAGAAGTACAAAAAAATCCTGCTAATTTTACTACGTACTAAACAATCAAACCATCAATTTAATGTTCAAGCAATGAAGGCCATTTCCCCAACTCTTTTTGGAACGGATCACTTCAATTATGGTCGAGCAATTACAATACATATCAGAGTTATAGAATGTCTTCCACCAACAGTCCGATCTCAATTTGATTCAGAACTGTGGTGTTTCAGAAAAACTAGAAGGCGTTTTTTTGCTCTACCAACTGATCAAGCTCTAGAACAAGGAAACAAAGAACTAAAAGGAGCAGGAGGGGTGCGGGTTCCTGCAAATGCAGTTTTCGTCCTCACAAATAGCTGGTCGTTTGCATGTGTCATTACAAAACGCAATTCCCATTTTTACGGAACCTTAATTCTGTACCACATATGCATTCTGTACCACATATACATTCTGTACCACTTTGTATTTGTCGTGGATTGCGAACACATTTACCTTTTTCACATTCTGTTGGACGTAGACATTCTTCATCACATGATAATTTGATGCATAAAGACCGTCGCGAAAATGATAATTTAAATCTCAATTAGATTCATTTATTGATTGATGTACCTACATATCAAGTAATCAATTTTCAAAATAATTTTGTAACTAATTATTTATATTTTTATAATGTTATACTATTGCGAGAGTAATGACTCAAAACAATATTAAATATAATTAATGAAATAAAACATTTTTGATTATACGTTAAATAATAAAAACATGGATGAAAACGGTTTTTGTATTTACAATATATAATGTAATAATATAAACACAAATCCAGAAAAACCGGTAGCAACAACCAGAAAGAAGTGTGTTAATTCATATGATAATAAAACTTTAAATACTTATTAATAACAAATTGTAAAAATTATGACCAAAACAAAACACAAATGACATAAAAAAAATTCTGAAATAATCTGGATCTAAATTATTAATTATAGTTAAATGTGGAGATAAAAAATATTTATTCTAAAACAAATGAATTATTACATAAAGAAATTGATTCTATAAAACCTATTTTTAAAACATATTTGTAAAATAAAAAAATAGTGTAAATATGTATATCAACTATCAAGCATTGTTTTTAACGAATGGAGTTCCAATTCCATGGTATAGACAAAATACCATCCGGCGTAACCGAATAGAAATTAGAAATCCTAATATCACATTTGTGTAGATTGACAGTGCCAAAACCAGAACCCGCCGTATCTTCGAGAATACCTTGACAACATGCGATCCCTTCGTCGATGGAAACGTTGGAGTCCAGGTAAATAGACGATGCCTCCAGACCCACAATACAGTCAGAGCGAACTTTATCCCAACGAGACATGTGGACAATGTGGTCCGCTCGTTTTTGTAGATAAGAATTCTGCTTAACGCAGTCGTTTATAAAGTCTAGAAGGATAAAGGCAGGATTCGTCACGGGCAGAAGGATAACTCCTTCCCTTGAAAGTCTGGGTCTATCAATAGCATCGTCCAGAGCGATCTCTAAACTACTCAGATCCGCTTTTTCCAGCTGAGATTTCGAAAAAGGAGGATTGCCCAGTAGTGTAGATAGCAACCGCTTCAAGTGGCGCTCATATTCCTCGACCATAAAAAGGGAATCGGACTGTGTGAGCCGAGTTACTTTAGCTCCGTTTAGAAGTATGGAAATGCTCTGTTCAAGAGATGGTATACCTGAATCTAGAATCTTCTTGCAACTTTCAACTTTAATTAAAGTCTGGAGCCATGATTGCGGAACATCGGCAGTGCTGAGCAGAACATCTCCTAGCACAGAAATTCCAGATCGTCGTGTGAAGATAAGTCGTTGATTTTGAAGAGATTTGAGGATTTTCGTAGATGATGACTCGTTTATGAGTCGATCAAAAGCAGCTAGATTACATCGAAAGCTGGAATAGGCCCAGTCCGATTGCCAAATAATATCTGTTAATTGAAGATCCTGTTTTAACTTATTGATAAGATTGTTCGTCTCCTGTATCAATGGGATATTTTTCCTAACTAATTCTTGTGCTGGTTTCACATTTGTTAAAAACCAGGAAACCAATTTTTTATTCTTAGATGGTGTTACCGGATGTTGTCTTGGATTACGATGTTGTATGAAACAGTCCCAGGCTTCTTTATCACTGATTGGATCTGATGGAGTGTGTTTAACCGTTCTTGGTGACTGTTTAGGCAATGATTTGATATGGTCCGTTGGAAGATTGCAAGAAGAAAGCACGTCAAGAACCGTAGAATACAGATCCCGTCTGTTCAAGTGAAATGTGACTGGTTTGAAGTGTTGACCTTGCTGGCTGGATCGAAGGTAGAAGGTGACCATCATCGGCTTGCATATGTCCCCGATACTGATGGATTGCAGATAGCCATTGAGGGTCTTTAAAGAGTTTTCATTGACTGTGCTAACGAGTGGCGTGTTCGAGAAGAAGTCCGGGTGGACGGCGAAGAAAAAGGGTCTTAGCGCATTAGTTGCTTGTCCATAGGTGAGGCAACGTTTTAACAAAAATATTTGGTTATTTGCACCCGTTTTTATCATGAAAATGCCTAATCCTTTCGCCATCATTCTGAAAGTGGAAATGTAATAAAATATACACAATGAGAACATTAATAATGTTATAGTTCATGTAAATGTCTATTGTTGTATTATTTTCTAAATTCTTTAGTGGACTAAAATTTTTTTTTTTAATCCGAAATGTCAGACAAATCATGAGCCTCAATTTAAAAGAACTCTGATTTATTATTTCAAAAAAACCTTTGATTACACTTCAAATATATCAGAGGTTGATTTATTCATAATTAAAAGTTTTTTTTGATAAAACATGTACAAAGTTAAATATTAATATATTCTTGTATGCTAGATATTTTTCTTTGTAAACATGTGATTTTCTCTTTATAAGGTTGCTTTATAACATGGACCGCGGAGCCTAGTACTAAAGGGGCTACAGCCCCCCTCCCCCACAACTTTTTGCATGCCGCTTAAATAGCATTGCCAGAAAATATTTTATGTGGTATTATTTCAATTGTTCGTAATAGATAGTAGATAGTAATATTGACTTTTATTTGGAATAACAATTGTTACATGTAAACAGTAAACTAAATATCTAACTAAATTCTAAATAATGTATTGATAATATGAATGAAATAATTAAAAACGATATAGAACATTTATGAGAAGAGTAATATAATATTTTGATAACTGGTGCATATTATTTGTTCTATCAATTTTACTTACCATTTATATTTACATGTAATTTGCCCTCTGTTTACATTGTATAAATTGTATTACTTATCTTTTTAAGTAATGAAATATGTACATATTTGTAGGCATGTATATATATATGAAATGTATATAAAATATTAAATGTACAAATCAAATTATTATATGAGAATATTAAAATGATCAAATAATTACATGTTATTTAATTTATTAAATTATATTAGTTTGTTACTTTTAAAATGTTTGCACCCAATCTCAATGTTTTGCTGAAGCTCGCAAGGTGTGTCAATTTGTTCCTTAAACTTAAAGATCAAAATCACATATTTATTGATGTACAAAAATGCAATGAAATATCATTGACAAAGAGCTTAATCTCAAGCTTAATTTTTATGAGTAAGGCCTATCAATGAGGATGAACCTGTGTTGGCAGGCATATATGTAGAACCTATGCCCAACATAAATAGCTATATACTTGCTAACGACAGAAAATATGCTATGTATTGATAATTATTTTGCAGTAAGTGTAAATTTTTTTTCTGAATACATGAGCATTACCTCCTACCAAAATATGACCCCTGAATAATAAGACCCCCCCTCCACCACAACCAAAAATGTTCATATGTCCGGCCATTTTTTCCAATGCTAACATGAAAACTAAATTGAAATAATGGAGTTATACCTACCCTTTCATGGTAGTAGACTATTGGACTAAATATATTGATTTTTCAAATATTTATGCCTAGGCATAAATATTTTACTCCCGGTAGCAGTTTATGCAATCCGCGTGGGACTAAATTTATTGATTTTCCTCGAGTTACTACCGGTAGTAAGCTAATACTGCTTTATGCAATCGACTCTATGTCATTTCCTTATAATTTATATAAAACTACTGAATTGTGAAGACTTAAAGAACAGTAAATGAAAGTAGATTACAGTTGGGACATTGCTGTAAATTGAAGGATTTTGATTGGCTAATGAAAAACAGGCAATATTAGAAGTGTATAATAACCATATTACTGAAAAATTTTATTAATAAATATTTTGCTCATGTTTTTAAAATGATTTTATACTCACTTACTGGTTTCAATTCAATTATATATTATTTTTTATTACAATTTTATATTATATTTAAACCTACTATTTTTACTATATATACAATATATAATATTATAATATTATTATATATTATTTTATACTTATTATTTTTACTGTATTTTCAATAGTATTCTATATTTATTATTTTACTGTTTTGTTATTGTACAAGTATTGTGTAATCTTAAATATATACCACTTATTTATATACTTATATAGCTATATCTTCATTAGATTCTAGTGATTAGATTCAATGAAATCACTTTCATATTTATTATCTCTCTAAATTCTTCCTTTATATAGATTAGATAAAACTCCAAAATGGAAAAAGGTTTATCCAGGGGTAGATAATAGGTCTGAAATCATTTCATTTTTCTATGTGGGCTGAATTATTTTTACCTATGATCTCAATCAAGCTCAACTGTCCTGTACAGGAGGTGAATCTAATATTGACAATTTGTTTATGACAGAAAATTTGTGACAGCATCTGTCAAATTGTATTATCAATGAATGTGCAACTTTGGAACTAAATGTCAAAAAATTATATATATGATCAGATGTTAACAAAACAAATGTAAAGAACTTAAATTGATTTTCCTTTTTTATTAGTGAGGGGAATTTTATAAGGGTACCCCGGAACCCCCCATATGTTACCTTCACCCCTGAACTAACACATTTGAATTTATATAGCTGTTTGAAGAGGTAACTTCGCTGTCCCATAACTTAAAACCGTAAAGAAAGGTTAAATAATATTAAAAGTAATAAGGAATATAATAAATATAAATAAATATTTACTAAATCATATGTAAAAACTGCTCCTAAACTATATATAGATATAATTAGGCTAAATTTTCATACTTTACGAAACGCCCGCTATTTGACAAATAAATTTAAACAATATTTTTATATAGCAATAAAACAACATAAAAGTCAACACATAAAAATGCACATGTAAAATACAAAAAAAAGTAATATATAAACACTGTCAATGTAAAATTAACAACGAAAACTTAACATTATTTTAAAATAAATAAAGTTAATTTATTTACACATATCTTGACAATACATCTTTATATAAATGGGGCTATTCACAAACACGGTACGCAAGAGGAGGTAGACTAGTGGGGGTATTTGCTTGTTTACGAAAATGACGTGTCGCTGGAGAGGGGGAAGGGGTTGATGAATCTATGACAAAGAGTGATGGAGGGGGAAGAGAGTTTTCAAATTTGTGTTCTCTAAATATATTTCTGTTTATAAAGCACATTATTTTGTTTAAACTAATCGGAACAGTTTACGCGGATCCTTTTTTCCTTCTCCCTTTATACAGTGTGCCGTCCCAAAGGCAATACACTGTAAAAAAATTTCGTTTCGTTTCATAAATAATATTCGAAATAATGTCCGATTTTCGACAGTTGTATTCAAGCCTTTTTAAAGCATATTGCAATGCTTACCCAAATTTACAAAATCGAAGTAAAAAATATAGAATTGGCGATCAGGTGTGAACCAGATGAGTTGAAAAGAGCGTCTCGAATGCGTTAGAACTTAACATGACGTCCCTTTTGAAGGGGGTTTAAAAAAGTGTCACTGTGCCTGATACAGGTGGGGAGGGCGAGACGCCATTTTCGGACAAACCCTGAAACTGGAGGCGAGGGAATATAAGCGTTTGCGTAACCTAGAACCAAAATATATATTCTCAGAAAACTGAGTACTAGTTCCTGAGTAAATTTAAAAATCCTTCCATTTTGATTTAACTTACTAATCTCCATGTTTATTCTATAATTTTAAAATATAAATTTCGAAAAACCAATTATTTCCAAACCAAAGGGTATATTGTTTCATATATGTAAGGATCGAGAGGGGATGTATGCCCGCATGTAACATTATTATACATTGGGGTGAATTTGCTCTTGTGCGTAACAATGGATTTTTAGTAACGTTATTTGTGTATGACCCTCGCATGTAAAAACGAAAATGTAACAATCATTTTAAATGGATTTTTACAAAATTATAATTTTTTTGTGACTCTGATATGGGTCACATTGCATGTAAAACCGAATTATTAAGAGTAATGGTTAATTGTAAAAGCTACAAGAAAAAAATTTCCGTTAACCTTCTTCGTGATCAAAAACAAAAATCTGATTCAGCAATAACTTTTCTTCAAATAATTCAATTGAGAAAATCTAGTCTTAATGATTCAAAATATTATACATATACACGGTTTATGGAGAGTTAACACAACTGCCCAAATATTGTATTAAAAATCAGATTTCATTTTAAAACAACCTGGATCTGAATTATAATGATTAATGTTTAAATTATGTGAAACGATAAAAAAATAAAATTACTATAAAAATTGTTAATTTCTAAAATTTTACTAATCAAAAACACTGAAAACATTCATCACATTAAGAAAAAATGAAGACCAATAAAAATATTATAATCTTCAAAAAAAGTAGCAATACTAAAATAGAATCAATATAAAAGCATACATAATCTTATCAATAATGAGATACATCTAAAAACATACAGGTATTTGTAGTTTATATTACATTAGGTAAATGCAGCACAATGTCTGAACATATATATATTTTATTCTAGAAAAAAATGAGTTTATTCTACTCTATGATATAATTGGGATGTACGACCAAGAAAGGATCCTCTTCTCCGTGACTTTGTTCTCCCACTCCAGTGACACCAAGTTCGATCAATACATGATCCTTAAAGAGAAAGAACCTTATTCGGTAAGAGATCATAGTGTAAACAAGATTTTACAAAATAGTAAATATTTGGCCTGAGTTTTGAGACCCATTTTGGGTTTACAATTCTGTAAATAGGTTAACACGTAGGTTAGTTTTTCTCACTCACCGTCTTCACTAGTCTGTCAATGACCTTGTCAACCAATGTCTTCCTTTCTGCCAATTCTTGTTCACTCTCCAACTCATCAACTACTTCACCCAGATACCAGTTGACCAGCTGACTTCGGCGAATACCACCGGTTTCATCGGCCTCACTTTCCCCAGTGGTGGACGAATCTTCTTCTGCCCGACGAGCGTGTTGAATTAACAGGTCAGCTATGCGACGGTACCATTCGTACGTTACGCTCAGTTTAGTAGAAGACTAGATAAACAGAAATTGTTATTATTTAATGAGTTAATTGATCTAAGATTATATATATGAGGTATTTACCTGTTCAGTCTCCATGGGCTCCTGGGATTCGGCGGGTTGTTCTCCCTCAGCCGATTGATCCAATGTCGGCAGAACTAACTCTTCCTCTTCCAGATTGATGTCCGGTTGCTCCACACGAATAATGGACTTGTTTAGGAGACTGTATGCCTCGCGAACATGATTCTCAGTAACCTAAAAGATTTAGCATACACAAGAAACATATTTTCAATGTCAACACAATTGCATCCTTACACTGGCTTGTCTACAAAATGTAATACATGATCAAACTCACAGTATCAGCACAATAAAGACGTGCCGTAGCCTCGGAAAGTCGAACCAAACTCTCCAGCTGTCGAACTGTGATCCTCCACGCGGATTTGGCCCCTCCTGAAGAATCCCGTTGACGCATTTTCTTGTATTCTTCCACCATGCAACTCAGAGCATCCATACCAATCTGACCGAAATGATATAAAATTTTTAGAGAAAAATACGATTAAAAAATCAAAGATTGTGAAAGATAACCGCACCTTTGGCTTGAAGCATCTTGCGAAAGAAACATATCGACGAATATCATCCGGATTATAAACACGTTGAAAGTTTTCTGCTGGGCGACCGCTGTGAAGGTCTACAATAGCTCGAGCAATTGCATAGTCGGCCAACTGCAATTAAAACATTCGTTATTCATATTTTACGAGTTGTATACAGTAGCAAAACCAGGAAAAACAATCAAATGTTCAGTTTTATACGTTTAAATGTGTTTACAATTAGATTGTTCAAAATAATGAACATTAATCAATTTATAAATAGAACAGAAAAAAAAATATCCGTAAAATCAACCGGAAAAATAGCACATATCCCTATAACCCACTAGCCAATAATTACAAAAGGATTATAAACAATTTCAAGATTATTAGTTAATATTATAATATAGTTTCTTGATACAAGACAACATTTCCATTGTAGAGATAGGTATTCTGGACTTCGAAGTCTACATTAACCTTGAAACTGAGAATAAAACAATTCCACTCACATCATTGCAATCATCAACTAGGATAAAGAAGAGATCAAATCTGGACATGATAGGGGCAGACATGGCAATGTTTTGCTTAAGTGAGCGTGTCCTATCATAGCGACCACCGATAGGATTAGCAGCTGCGAGAATTGAAGTCCTCGCGTTGAGTGTCGCCTTAATACCCGCCTTGGTAATGCTGATCGTTTGCTGTTCCATTGCCTCGTGAATGGCCACCTGATCGCGGAGATCCATCTTGTCGAATTCATCGATACAGCAGACGCCCTGATCAACGAAAGAAAGCACAGATTTGGGGACGTGTGATATATTTTTGAATGATAAATAAGTAAAGTATAAACATCCATTTCCTGTAACCATGGATACACGGCTAGGGCAGAAAACGCATTAAAGACATATAAAATTCTTACTACAAAAATATAAAGTTTATTAATTAAACTGAGGTTGACATACATTGTCAGCCAGCATGAGAGCTCCAGCTTCAATGACAAACTCATAGGACTCCTCATCTCTAACAACGGCAGCAGTGAGACCAGCAGCCGAACTCGCCTTACCACTCGTGTAGATTGCTCGTGGAGAAAATCCCTCCACTTGCTTGAGAAACTGGGACTTGGCTGTACTAGGATCACCAACTACGCACACGTTTATGTCTCCGCGGAGATGTGTGCCCTCACCAGTCACCTGAACATGAGACAATTGAGAAACATGCGAATTAAAGCTTAATAATTACTAAATTAATAATGTTTAAATTTATTGAAAAGGAAATTTTGTCCATAAAATACTAAATTTTGATAACAAAATAGTTTTCTAATGAATAATAATCCTGTTATAAAATGTAAGATAAAATAATTGGCATTACTACTAACAACAAATAGATGAGAGGTTACCTTTGGTACTCCACCGAAAAGCATAAGCAGGATACCCTTCTTAACCTCCTCGTTAGCATGAATAGTTGGGAAGAGACTGTTGCACAGATTCATGAAAAGGTTCCTGTCCTGGCTCATTTGATAAATAGTGTCCAATTCAGCCTGTGTCAGACGCTTTGACATGGCTTCGTAGGTGACACTCTCCATCTCTTCCAGGTCGTCCGAGGGAAGGTACTTAACAGAACGCAATTATAGAAGTTATTTTCGATAGAATTTAAGCAAAAAAAGAGTCTTTTGTATAAAAAATAGGGGGGGCTAATAAATAAAGAACAACCAATAAGAGAGAGACCCACTCTTCCATTAGAAGGAATGACGGTACACGCAAGGAAGGCCAATTTGTAAGTGAGATCCCTCACACCCAATGCTTTAAGCCCGGATATTCCTGCCTCTGTACCGTCAGCACCCCTCATTGGTTTAGCTTCAATGGTACGCAAACCTGAGAACACATGAAAAGCACAGCGTCGTGATTAATTAATATATTGAATGTTAATAAAACCTTGTTGACAGATTCTACTTGCCTGGAGTTGCCAGTTGTCCAATATCTGGAATGACGATAAGGGTTCCAATGAACTCACAACGATCACCTGGTTGTGCAAGCTCAACTGCCTCGGCTCTGAGAACAATCTCCATACTGAAAGATTATGTAGGCATCGTATTACTCAAATATAATGATAACTAGGCAGCCTGGATTAATAACAACTATGTCAGAATTGTGTATATTCTATATCCTGTGTATGAATCCATACATTTAAAGATAGCATTGGTTATTTTTCTGAATAAAATTATAATAAAAATGTCGTTATAAATTATTTGCATAGACATTATATATAACTTTAACGTTATACTATAATGTAATTTCTATGATTATTTCTTATCAAAATAATGTTTTAGTTATGTATTTATCCTACAAATAATAGGGGAAATGTATTTAACAAATCACTGTTTTTTTGGTTAATTATCAATAAAACAGTAGAAAATCATGTAACAGAACGAGAAAAGCGTTTAACAATATAGTACATAGATTCCACATGAAATCAATCGGTTATTTTATAATTACAATATGTTGATGGTAACTTTCTTGGCGGCCTTTTCAATTGTGATGTAGATTGTGTCGTCATTGTCTGATTTGCAGAATTTGTTTCTAAAATCGGATTATATAGTTTTACATTTTCATCAAACAAAGTATTCCATTCAGCGAACCAACTTCGGAAAAACCTAAAAGCGCAGCTGTGTTTCGAATTATTTCTTTCGGTAAAATGGCCAAAATATGCTTTCAATTCTTCTGGTGTTGTTATATAGCATGCCCTTTGTTTGAGATCAGTGTAGAATATGATGACGAGTTGTTCTTCCTAGTGTTGGTGAAAGCGGCATTCTTATGAGCTGTTCCATCCAATTCATCACATCTAGTTCATTCAGATCTCAGCTGTCATCCATTTATTTTTATACGACGTGCAATATTATATAAACGATTTTAAATTATTAAATGTAAAAATTTTCAAATTGAACGATGGATTGATTATAGTTGTAGAATAAATAGATTAAACTACCTGTGTAATCGGGGTTAACCGATCAATATTTAAACGTTTAACTCTTCAAAACCAGTAGTTATCCTAAACTTACCTTCTAGGAATGCTGCCACGAGGTAATTCCGCCTGAGTCTCCTGAACTCTGACTTTTTGAAAATCTATGAACTTCGACTGGGAAGGAATCAGCTCAAATTTGAATCTATTTGAGCATTGTGGATTGAAACAAACCGACGGCTGAGACAAGGGAGAATTTTAATGGAAATAAAACTACCCATTCAAATAACAAACCAAAAATAGTTTACAATTACCAGAGTATATTTGAACTGCTGCTCAACATTTTTAATGATAGTTCCACAATCTATACACTTGAAAGATCCAAAAACTAGTTCCGGGTGTACCGGGTGAGAGCGTACAACCTGAGTGCGGATTTTTACAAGTTTTCCAATTTGGCATGTTGACAGCTCCCGAACTCTGAAGAAATATGATGAAAAGTATTATTATAATATTTTAAATAATAAAACAATTACAAATGTCAAGATATGTTTATATATATGATAAAAAAACTCACTTCTGTAATTCTGAAACGTCGATAAAGTTTACATAAAATTCTCTCCCAGAATTTTGAGTATCAGGAACATGGTCATGTACAAAATTTTTCACAGCTAAACAGAGGAACTGATAAACCCTGAAAACAAAAAAGGTGAATTGAATATTTAAATTAACCAAGTTTATATATATAAATAACAATTGAAAAACAAACCGGTAGTATTCATCCTGAATTGTGGTTAGTAATTTAGCATCAAAATGCATTATGTCAAGATAGCTAACTGTAAGTGTACTTCGCTCTAAACGTTTCAATTCTTTGGCTGCATTAACATACTTCAGTTCACCATCATCTTGAAAACTAAAATTAACAAGTAAATGGATTAATGCATTCATTAAAATTTATAAAAATAAATAATTCTGTTACATTAAACTTCTAGAAATTATTTTCCCTGACAAAATAAAAAATTTCCTGACTAAATTTGGTTGCGAGTACAAGATAAACCAACCATAATGTGTGTGCAGTGAAAACATTTTTGAACACTTATGTTCATAAAAGAAGAAATTTTTAAATTTCCTGAACACTATGAACCATGTGTAAGTTTTTTTGCAGGTAACCAACAATTCTAAATTTAAAACCATTTAATATTATTGATTTATTTTTTTTAAATAATAAAATAACTTATATGAAATCATGAAAATTTTGACAAAAGTATTGTGGTACTTGCATTTTGAGAGAAAAAATACCAAAAAATTTTCACCCACATTTTAATAAAGATGTATATTTATTAGTTATAAACTTTTTTTTACAATATGGAATGTCACAGTCAAAAAGATTAAATGTACATATGTTATTTATATATTGGTAAGAAAAATAATTTAATATTATTATGAAATGTCAAAATTTGAACAGTAATCAATCTATCCAATCTTTACAAAGTCTTTTTTTCTTTTGCAATTCTTACTTTGTTCTTCTTAATGTGTCCCTTATTCTTCAAGACATGTTTTCTTTGAATACCCATTTCCAAATATGACTGCACTTTCTGCAATTGTACTCTTGATATTTCTGGTTCTTCAGATTTTTTTCATTTGTTACAGCAATTGCCTCTTTTGCAACAGTTATCCCCAGCTTATTTATAATAATGCTGATTCTTCTGAAAATTATGTATTTAGTAGTTTCTTTCACTTCTTTGCTTGCAATCTGTTTCTTTATTGCCTCTTCTTATTCCAAAATTCTTTTTACCTTGATACTTTTGTCGAGAACTCCAGTTTAAACTCCGCATGAACATGTTTCCAAATAGGACTCTTGATTTCCATTGGAAGTAAGATGTTCATCACATTGGAATTGCATTCATGCAGTTCTGATTTGACCAAATAAATCTTCAGGTGATTCATGAGATGCACTAAAACAGTAGAAAGGATTTTGTTGAGTCTCCATTATCTTAAAGGATAAGTGTGAAATGCTCTTCAGTGAATGGGAATCATGTCGTTTTACAGGATGAATGAATTGTACATCACTTAAGGTAGTTGAATCAAATGAAAGGCTTGCCTGCAATGCTGCCACACAGTTGTAATATTGACAATTCATTGACATTCTTTTCAAGAAAAATTTTAATTGTGCCAAATCAATTGATTTTTTATGCACTTCCTTCTTCATTACAGCAGTTTTACCAACTCAAGTATTGGCTTTTGTTTGCAATCGTTTTATGGATGCAGGACTCTTGCACAAAAAAATCATCAGCAATACACCCAACCCAGAGTAAAAAAATATGTATTTAAGGTTATGTCCTCCCGAATTCCAACAGAAAGTTTTTTAATTATTGAGCCATAAAACACACAAAAGACAGCTATTAAAAAAAAGAAAATTACTAAGTAGAATTTTTATTAAATATTTAAAATTTATGACTTTTTATTGCCTTTTTCACAATTTCATTTTTTATATTTTATTAGAAAATGCTTTCCTAGCAATTACTTAAATATTGGGTACAGTATTAACTCTGGCTAATCAGAACAGGTAAAATGTCAACATTTTTGTTCCAAATAGACAAAAAACAATTTTAATAGATTCTATTAGTTAGTAGTTGCTTTCTATAACTCAGGATCAGTATAATAGATAAATTGATACCACAAAATTAAAATGCACTAAACGTTTGTTTATATTTCAATAGGATGTATGGACAGGATTAACATAAGAATAATTATTTTTCTTATTTCTTATACGGTAAATAGGTTAGACATATTTAACTCTTAAACATTTGCAATTAAACTTGATACATAACTTATGAGGCAAGGCTTTAGTGGTTTCATTGATTATAAAATGACTCTCCCATGCGATGGTGTCAATCTCAAATATACAATATAAAATGTGGACCATGAATTAAATAGTTATGTAAATAGACAGCAATTCTGATTGACCAGATTCCAATTAGTCTGAGTAGACTGTACTTCCAATTTAAGAATTGATTCACTTCAAATGATATATATAAAAAATCTGAGCATATCTGATGATTGTTTCAAATTACAAGTTAAACAAATTTTTTTTAATATTTTTGTTGATATTGAAACTTGAAATTTTGACTATAATCAGTATATAGTGTTGTGTTTTACCATGTGTATTACTAAAATTATTCAATATGTAATTCATTCATCTTTACAGAATATAATGTTATATATTCTAACTAATTATGTTTCCTAAAATAAAATTTACATAAATGGAACATTTCATTCAATAAAATAAAAAACATTTATTTCAAACTAACCAGAAAGAAACATGAATACAAAAATCTAGAACTCAATAAATTATAAATATATAGTTTTTAATATTACTTCATAAATACAATTAACAAATATTTTCAACAATTAAAGTTTTAAATGACTTAAATATAATATTTTTTTGGAATTATAATGAAAAATTACATAAATTCAATTAGAGTGGTAGACAGAGATGTTGTAGTTAATTAAATTTAAAGAAAAAATACAACCAAAATTAATGAAACCCTTTATTTCAAGGTCAAACCTCCTTATCAAAGGTGATTTCAAAAGTAGTTCATAATAGATATTATGTGTAGATGAATGAGTGTTCAACAATCAATAAAACTGGAAAGGTATACATTAAATGTCTAAATTAAGAAATTTACTCAACATATTTTAATCTAGTATCTTCAACCTTCCCCTTGAATTGCTAGCCAATAAAAATTTAAAAAGATTAAGTTTTCAAGCATTATGATTGTGGACTTGATCTTCTGAATGTTGGTTGGACAACATTTTCACCACATCTTGCTAAAAATTTGATGTCTCAGTCTCAACAGCAGCTGTATGGCATGCAGACATCTGATGATTTTCAAAATTCCTTTATTGATGAATGACATATCAAACCAAATGTGTTCTGATAAGTCTCTTCTCATTATATGCAGACATGCACATGTGGCAAACAACTGTGAGTAATATTTTTTGTTAAAGAGGTGCAGTATACCCCTACATAAAGGGCGAAAATGATCAGGTGTTTCCATAGGTGGTGAGGTGGACCCTTGGAAACACCATGGTAGGAGAATGAAAAGGGTTGCAATACATTTTTAGGGGAATCCCTAAAAAAACTTTGGGGGAGCTTGAACACACATGGGCCCCACTAATTGGAGGCCCCTGATAGGATTAGGAGCCTTTAATGGTTTCCATTTGGATTGTACTTTTATTCAAGCATGAGAATGGTCTAGAGTGTCTACAGAGGAAACATATTTTTTTTAAGGCCCCCAACCATGGAAAGGCAAGAAACCAAGCCTATAAATCTATAAAAAAAAATTAGCTTTTAAAAGCTTAGAATTCATCTAAAGGTATATCAATTAATCATAATATATGTATTTTTTGATCTACTAAATCAGGAGTATCATGCAGTACAATTTAAAATTTTGAAAAATATAAATTTAAAAAAACAAATAAGTTTATCAATGATTATTGAATATCTGAACAAAATGGGAAATTTTAAAACAAATCTCTATAATTATTATGTGTTAGTATTTTACAAGGAATGTTATTTTCCTCAAGCAAAAAATATGTATGATATCTTATGAAAGTGAAGAAGATATATAATGCATGCAAGAATTCCTTATATAGGTAAGGTGCATGAATTGTCAGCCAATCAGAGTCTACTAATACTAAAATAAAATCACATGATGTGTGAGTCAACTTTTTGTTCATTGCAAATGTTACCTGTAAAGAAAAAGTTAAAAAGGATAAATTAGGGCTCCTGGGTTACAAAATAGAATAGGACCCACTACAAATTAAATTTCATTATGGGCCCTTTTATACAAATAAAGATAGACTATGGCCCTTGATTTAGAAAATAGAATAGGTCCCTCTACAAATCCAAATTTCATTATCATGTGCTCTGTTATACAAAAAAAACAGATAATATTCTAATTTTAATTTATTCAAAAATGATTAGTTAATTTGACAATATATAGAGTAGAAATTGAAAGTTTATAGATTAATAAATTTATTTTATTTATAATGTATTGACTTTTATATTAAAATTCTTTCATTTAATTTCTACAATAAATCTGTAAATATAAATATATTAAGTCTTCCATAGATATATAACATTACAACAGTTTTTAAATAATGACAAAAAAGTGTTGTGACCAAAATTATTTTCACATTATTCTTAAGCCTACTTATTATGAACAGTTTACTTCAGCTAATTGGAATTGGAACAGGTAAAATTTAAGCATTTTCATTCTGATTAGGTTAAGTTCCAATTAGATAAAAATCAGTTTTTAGTAGTATAACTAAAATTTATGATTGTTAACCAAAATTCCATTTTACAATTGTAAATTAATTACATAAACAGAAATATAATTGTGTAGATGAGCTGTTCTAATTAGCCAAGGTAAAATTCATAGTATGTATTTGGACCATTCTACTTATAAAAAAAACAAGTTTGTTAGAAAAATTATATTGTGTTATACTGGACAAGGAGAACTGGAATGCAAAGTACTATTAGAAGCGATCATAGACAAGAAATGGTCAAATTTCATGAAAAGAAAATGATTTGTCCAGTCAGTATAATAGACACTGTGGGTGATGTTACCAAGAATCCTTCTGGGAAACAATTATGCAAAATTTATTAGAACATAAGTTTATAATTAAGTTTTATAATCTAAATATTGGGGTGTGGCCAATAGAAAATGATTGCCTCTGCCAATTGCATCTACAAAAGTCATGTATGCAGTTTAAAAAGCTGGAAGTCTATTTCTTGCAGCAGCTTGTCATGAATGGCTCAATTAGTACAAACTAAAGTAGGAAAAGGTTAGTTAAAGTTTTTAAAGAAAACTGTTTCATGATTGAGCCTTCTGAACCTATCACAGGACATTATAAAGTCTGTTAATTTAGTAAACTGGCTCTAGCCAATCACTTTCTGGAGAATATTCTGCTAACTCTGCATAAACAAAGGCTGTACAAATATTGTTGAGTGTATATTCCAAATGAAAATAGTATGCAAACTACATTGCAGGGTGCAGTATGTCTAGATTAATCTGTTACCTGCATGAATTAATACTCTTAAATGGATCCATCACTATTTGGAATAATTTCCATGACTAATTGTTTAGGCACACAGCAAGGCTGGCCCTAAAATATATTGGGGTTCTTGAAGTAAAAATTAAAAGTTCAAAAAATGTTGGCTGCCTTACTGTGATTAATATCTATCAGCGAGTGATTGGTTTTGCTTCATTTGGCCCAGTGACTGATTCAAATTGCTAGCGAGCAATTTGATTTACTTAAAATGGTCCAGCTAGTGATTGGTTTTGCCTTATTAAATTTGATAGCCAAATAAATAAATAAACTATTTTTTAATAATTTATTAATTAATTTACACTTTTTTGTGAATTGGGGTGCTTTAAATTGAATTTGAAATTATAATTTTATTAAAAAATAATATATAAGTTATGTTATATTATGTTTTAATATAAATTTGTTTAAAATCGATTGAAAATTTTTTTATAAATTTTATTGAATCTGTCACTGGAATTGCTCATTTAAGTTAGTGAGGTTTAATATCTATATTACTTACTCTTATACTTGCAGCATTACTTTCATCATGCAGTTGTGCTCTGCTCCTTCATTATTCACCTTGATAGTTTATTTTAAACCTGACTATGGGCCTGTTGCTTAATAAATACTACCTAAGTTCAAACATGTGATTTGAGCAGTTGTTAAAAAAGTCATAAATTATCAAAAAATATATTTTCTGCATATTATACCTATAAACTGATCTCAAAATTGACCAAAATAGTCACCAAAAGTAGGAAAAGTCAGAGAAATCACATGCCTGTAGTTTATTAATTGATATTAAATACTAATATATATGACTGTATCTATAAATACATTGGTTTTCATAAATACAATTTTGTATCAAATTATGCACTCCTGACACCTAAAGTAGTAATATTAATTTAGATAGACAAATGAAAGGGTTACTATAAATATTAATATTTCTTATAGATTTTGCAACTATAAAGTTGAAATCAGATATCAACGAAGATGTGTCTATCAGAATTGAATTATTTTAAGGCAAAATAATTATTTTCATGACATGTATTATTTATCTAACAGTACAATTATATAAATTACCTTTCTAAAAATCGGTGGAATAGTTTCTGACATTCTTCACCAATTATATCAGTTACTTTATTTGTTCGAACTTGAGCTTGAGCAAGATCCATGCTATGAATATGAATGTATGTTTATTATTAAAAAAAAGTGAAATAGAAAAACGTCCAAACCAATAAAAATTTCGTTTAATTTGAATAAAGCGGACAACAACAACAAATAAATGTTTCGCATTATTTAAAATAATATATTTTAAAAATATTTAGTATCTTTGTCACATTTAAGTAAATTGTGACAAAGAAATTGTTAATATTATTAATGATTGAAATAATAAATAAAAATATGGTTAAACGATACAATCCGTTTGAATAGAATTTTTAAAATTCTACTTAATTATGTATTTATAAATTAGATCATATTTTTAAATTATATATATTGATCACTTCTTTTTGTGAAAAATATTGATTCCACATGTTTTTTAAATACTAATTTTAATAGAAAAAATTAAAAGAAACTTTCTGTATTAAATTAAAAAATTAACATGATGTATAAACATTTTAATAATACAATATAAATTTAATTAATGATATATATGCCAACAGAAAACAAACGATTCAAATATATAAATTATGCAATGTCACAAAGAAATTAAATATAATAAAAATTTTGCGAGGTTATAATAAGGAACTATGACATTGTTTAACATTTTTTTAATTGTTTTGGGTCCATCTTAATTTCTTAAATGTTAGTGAATTGCATGAAGTTGCGATAATTGCCAAATATGGATATATAAATTAGACGTATTTATAAACAGTTCATATTAAACTAGATTTATTCAAGCTCGTGTGCAAATTACATGATAGACTCAGTTTTAATTGGGACAGTCGAAATATAGTTAGATATAGAAATATATCTATAATATATCTCATTTCGAGAGAGTTGAGTTTACCGTGGGAGCATATGAATATAGCAGATTTTATTTTGGAGTGGGGGTCAATTGGTGCTATACCATGTAATAAACATATTCAAAATAAATGTGTCGGTAATAGTCATTTGGAATTTCAGGAAATGTTCGAGTACCTGTACCTGTTCAAATTTGGCCCCGCGGTAGCATTGACCAATCGGCAGAAAAATATGTATTGTCCGCGGTCTTGTTTGTGACTAATTCAAAAAAAGTTTAACAGATTATTTCATCACTTCGTAGATTGATTAATAGTTGTCTTGAAAGTTTTGCTTCATGTTGTTCAATTGACCATCAAATGCGGACATTTTTGTAGCTTGCAGAGAATTTGACATATTATCAGTGTGATCAAACAAAAGATGATCAAGATTTAATTCAAACATCGGCGTCCAAAAGGTCTTTCAAAAATATTTCCCAACCTTCAATAATTTCCAAAGATATGTTTCAAACATATCGCTCTGATAGTCTAACTAGTTGTACTTAGTTTTTAGAGGTCACCTTCAAGAATCTTCTTCAACAATGCTTTCGCCGAGTAAATTTCATTGTTTGGGAGTTAAGAATACTTAATCAATGTCACTATATATACTCTTTGGACGTATTCATTGGGCCTGACATTAATATATTTTGCAATTTGAAGTTGTGTCTTTCACACTCAAATTCAGAGAATGCGCTTAACAATGAGTAGCTAAAGTTTTTGACTGGAAGTCCTGAATTGTCCCGAAAAATCAAGTTTCTATACCCAAATTATTTCAATTTTAGGGCAGTGGTGTTTCTTTCGGTTGCCTATATCATTATAAATAGTAGAATGCTTATTGGCAAAATTAAACATCCGCCAAAACTGACCAGCTTCATCTTGGGTCACTGACGTAGTCATTAAAATGTAAATGTAAACCTCAGCAAATGATTTTTCAATATCTTTTAATTTCTTAAATATCTTGGTTAATCAAAATATCGTTTTTCCATGATAGATTTTTTGAAATGTTTTTAAAAATTGACGATTTTGACATTAATTAAAAATCGTTGATAACAATTATAATTGGCTTAAATGAGGTTATATATATAATTGAAGGATCCTTAAATATTCTAAAAATCAAATTTCCACAATATACCATATTATCTCCTAACAATACTATAATAATTTTCCTAAGATTCAATTTTCAAAATATTATAGAAACAACTATACGTATATATCAAAAACGTCCGGAGAACCATTTCTGGTAATTATATCGAAAAGTTTATAAACTCAAACTGGCAATAGGCAACTATCCAATACAAAACATATAATATCTACCACTCGGAAAAAAGAACCATCACATAAAAGGAAAGATAAACAAAGCGTTTAATTATATCGTTACGGAGAGTTAGTTTAAAAGTTTATGCTCATGGGGGTAACGTTACCTACCTTAGCTATAAGGTTACTATTATGTATAATTGTTAAATAAATATTGCTGAAACTATTTAATATATTGCCCCAAGATTATCTAGATAATGTTGTATTCTGAGTAAACATAGAAAACCCATTATTAATGCTATGATTATTTAAGTAATTACTTCCCATACATGAACACAGAATCTTGAATATTTTTTATTCTGTATGTCAATGTTATAAAGTTAAACATAATAATGATACCAAAAAGCATCATAAATCAGAGTGTATAGAAAAATAATCATTTATGAATTTAAAAGAGTTTTATGTAAATATTACGTAGTATTACATCTAATTAATAGATTTGGGTTATATATATTCGTAAGTATATAAGCAATACAATGTTGGATTACATATTATCAACTCAAAGGCCATTTTAGTTAAGCAAATTTAATTTACGATTTAACTACCATTTTGGGTTTCCCTATAATTAATATGTCAAAAATATTTAAATGTATGTATCAAAAAATCTCGTTGCTAATCCATCCGTTAAAAAAATATTAAAACTAGTGAGTATGACGATCAACTTTTGTCATATACATTTTTTTCATGAACAATTTAAAAATACGAACAAATATAGCGTACAAATAAGTTAAATTAAAAATACTACGTAGTGTACAATCTAAAATTACAACCAAAAATATAAGTTTTAAAAGGACCTATATATAGTAATCAATAAATCCAAATATAAAGCCAATGTACAGGTAATAAATACAAATGAAGTTAAATGCTTTAAGGCATTATTAAGCCATTGTAAACGCATAATAAATGTAATATAAAACAAACATAAGATAAATTTGTATTCTTAAAATGTATCATACAAAAAAATTGATAACTTTTCTAACTTTTGTCGCAAAGATAATACATATAATTTATTGAATGTAAAGAAATTGTTTCGTTTCTAATAATTTAAACGTAGGATAAAACCACGATTAATCTGTTTGTAACTAACAATCTGAAATAGACCTTCATTTTTTGAAAATATTACTAAACTATAAGACATGCTAAATACAATATACATATAATACAATAAGCATTGAAATCATGTATAAAGATCCGCATAAGCCCAACTACTCCTGCTTTGAAACTTCTTGATTCGTTCGTAGATCTTGACAGCTGGGCCCAACTTAATACCCAGCTGTGTAAGGACATCCATCCGCTTCATTAGCATAAGGGAGGCCCCGTCTATCTCCTGATCACGAAAGGCCCGAGCCTCTTTGGGGAAGCCTTCGTCCAGCAACCATTGATAGACATCGTTAACGCTCCATCGTCGGGCTTCCTCGGTTTTGCAGTTGGTGTCTTCATCTTCAGGAGCGCTATGGTTACGATGAAACAGTTGGGTTATAGCATTATATAGTGTTTAAACCATCAACATGAACAAATGATTATTTTCCTGAAATACGAAAATCTATCAATAGCAAACTGAGTACGAAATAGTACTTTTCTAATGAAGGAATGATATTTTTTCTATGCAAACATAAATTTTAATTTTAGTTCAAAACCTTTAATTGATTTTTCCTTATATAATCTATCGATAATGTATCCAATACTTTTTAAAATTAGTACATATCTATACCATTGGTATCGTAATTAATTAATATTTTTACCATATCAATGATATATTATACGTATCAATGATAAAAATTTAATAAATGAATACTATTTCTATTAATAAGTTAAACAGAAAAGTAAAAAAAAGTAATATTTTTCACTTTTTCCTTAAGGAAAAATGACTTTTCTACCTATCCATAGAAAAAATCCAATTAATTAATCAGTTCAATTAAATACAATTCGAAAAACCAACATTTTAAAATACGATATTATATTTTACAATATTACACTTTTCTATTCAAGTCTCCATTTTTTATTCTTTTCCGATTAGCCACCCGATTTTCTAATTGTAATTATTATTATAATTAATTTCCAAAAAGTAATATACCTGTAATTGTAATATTACTAATACGCACAACATTTTCTCACAAAAAAGAGCTAATGTTTAACTGTTTCACATTTTTTCTATAAGTATAGACACTTACACATCTGATTCTGGAAATATTGCCGCCTGGTTGTTTTCCATGGAAACCGCATTGAAGTTGTGATTTTCTTCAGTGGATGCATTGTACACAGAGTTATTATAGTTGGCCTGATATGGTCCCAGCGTCTGTGGGTGGTGGTCACCGGCACTATAGTCAAAACTAGAATTGTCCTGAACACCCGGCATTCCTGATGAAACCTCTCCTGCACTAGCAACATCCGTGTGACACTGACTACACATCCAGGAGCCATCAGCAGTGAGCTGGTCTGCAGAGAGTGGTCGGTGGCAGCCCTGGTGAAAAGCTTGATCACAGCAGTCGCAGATCAATAATTCATTCTGATGCATTGTTAGGGGAACGAAAATAAATATAAATGATATAATAAATATATCGTAAAGATTATTATACAACTACAATAATATAATAATAATATAAAATACCCTTAAAACTTAAAACAGTGAACATTGAATATAGAAAATAAAATATTTTTCTAAATAGGTATACAAATATTTGTATCATATTTAAAATCATATTTTATAATAACTATATGATCAAAGGAAAAACACAAATATGAATACTTACCGCGTCAGCTCCAAAATCATTGCAAATAGAACAAGTTTTACACTTCGAACATTGCCAAGGAAATTGCCGAACACGATTGGCTAATTCTGGCCAATAACCCAAACATGTTGGATGAGCTATTTAGAGAAAGAAAGTAGCTTCATTATTAAAGAGCATTCAAGTCTTAGTTTAACGTTTTATTCAATTGGATATTAAATTAATAATTGATAAGGTATTTATAATTTCATGAAGTAAGATTACATCATAATATAATAATAAAAAATTCTAAACATATATATTTCAATTATAACAAAAGTATCAAGGTTACTACTATTAGTAGTATTTTAAAAAGTACCCATAATATATACATTTATATATCAAATTAAAATATTTAATTATATCAAAAACCAATAAAATTAAGAACAAACTAAACAATCTTTTCCAATTGACGTATTAAATCATAACTATTCTACTACAAATATTCAAATTATTCTTATACGACAAATAACAAATACAAAAATTTTCATGGAATGAAATTATTAGGATTGAATAAAATCAAATTTCGAAGAAAAATGTTATCATTATTTATTAATAGGTGTAGGGAAAAACGAAGAAATTTATTCATAGAAGATAAAATCAATTTTTATATGAAATGTTTCTTCTTTATTTTCAATCGAATTTATACATGATTGACTATAATCGGATTATATCAGAAGATGCATTTTCGAAAACTCTATAAATAGCTCATTAATTATCAATACGGACAGACTAGATAGACTATGTAGTGTAGTGAAAGATTACCTTTAAGAGCGCAGTCTTTACATTGTAGCATAGTCTCTACATCGATATCGGTCGAGCCACATTTGGAACAACTTTCTGACTCGGTCTTGTAGGTTTCAACACCAGTTAGAGGGGGGCACAAACTGATTGCCTCCTTCTTGGGTTTCTGGATATATACATAATATAATACTCTAAACTGAAAATGCCATATTTTATAGTGGACTATATAAGCTAGACGTTATAAAGCAGTAGCTATTGGCAAATATATTGTTTTCGAAAAAGGAATATTATAGGAAATTATCTTGTTTTATAACAAAGATGTGTCAATGATGTCTATCTTATATACATATACTATTTGTATAGTTAACCAAGTTGACCAAACCAAAATTTCTTTTTAAAACAATAAAGGTGAGTCATATCCGACTGACCGATCAATAATTCAATATATACTTATGTGCTAACCATAGAGCTATAAATAACAAAGCCAAAGTTACAATTATAATTTCAAATATATAGATTAATATAACAAACTTATTTAATATTAATTTCGCGTATAATATATACGAAACGTTAATTGGTTTACGAAAATATAATTAATTTTAAAGATTATACAGATAAATTTCTATTCATTGATATAAAAATATTTTTTTTGAATACTTTGAATAATTAATTATTGTAACAATTCTAGCTTGAATGGGGAAATTTTGAAAAGTTCGTACATTGTTAGCGGACTATATTATAAGAAAATGTATGTTTTGAAGGAAAATAAACAGAACATATTAGTCCATAGCTAATATTTTTATACTAAACATTAATCTATAAATATTTCTTTAAACCGATAAATTTTACTAAAACTTCTTGTCATATATTATTAATATAGTTTATGAATTAATTTGATGTATTTTGGTGATAAATACTTAATCATTTAAATGGCAAATTTTCACTAGGGTTAGGAACATGGATAAAAACAGGCCGATTATAATGCATTGCCAAAACTGAAGAAGCTTATATCGTTATTATACATATAGCCGAAATTTCTTTATATATATTCTGCAAAGCAGAGATTACAGAAGAACTTTATCCGATCGTGCCTGCTCAAATTTCTGGACGAGAGAGAATGGAATGGTGTGAGGTGACGATGGACATGCGAGCAAGAAAGAAAAGAGATATACAGAAAGAGAAAAAGAGAGAGAGAGAAAATGGAAGATAGTCTATATAATATGGTGAGGGGTGCATTCAATCGATATCTGAAAGAGGAAGCGGCAGATTGAGGGGGTGGGTTGGAGAGCGTATGAGAGAGAAAAGAGGCTACGGCGAAGGCAAAAACGAAGGAAGAGGTGAATAGCAAAAGACCTGCGCTTGATGCGGACTTCTTTTAGCTGCTTGTCAAGGATTTGGCTGCCTTGTAGGTATATAGTTAAGTAACTGTGCTGACGAAAAGTCGTAATGGACGTCTACAAGGCTGCCATATAGCTCAAATAATTTAGAGACGCGCACACAAACGCTTCTCTCATTAAATATTATGTTCATCTTATATAGCAGAACTGCTGCGCATTCACAGCTAATTCCCAGACCTTCCAGCATAAACAATATTATATATTACACTTATAAACTTGCGGATAGAAATATAGAGTTCTTCACTACTTATATATTAATATATATGTTTATGGTGAAAACAACGGCGCCTGAACAAGAATCTACTGGGATAAATACTTGTTAACTAATAGAAATCAAAGTGTACAGCGTGTAAAGAAGAAAAGAAGACTTTTAAAATAGCAATTATCAAAATCAGAGAAATGTAAAAATGTAAGCAAAAAATACCCTTGCGAAACCGAGCATTTATTTTTAATTGAAACATAATTAAAAAAATATTTTTTAGACAAATGAAACACCCACTTTTTTTGGAGGTTGATCACTTCCATTTTCAGATTTTTTCTTTTTGGATCCTGGAGGTCTGCCTCGCTTGACATTGGCCAGTTTTGTGTGAGTTTGATAAGAGGACATGTTGTTACCTGCAAAGGTAAGCTTCTTAGCCTCTGTGGACATAAGTTTACGTTGTTCACCGTCTACATCGAGCAGATATCTTCCGTTGGGACGTCGGGCCAGACCCCCATAAGCGCATTCTCGGTCGAGAGCGGTCCTTAGACTTGCTCCGATTAGGGAAGACTCTTTCGATGGAACTGCGGCACTACTATCCGGTTCAGCTGGATTGGAAGCTTCTACATTAATCGGTAAAGCAGCTACTTTACACTCGGAGATTAGGATCTTTATAGTTTCTTCAATTTCGGCAATGCTAAAAGTAACTGGTTCAGCAGCGGGAGTAGCATCTTTAGCCGGCGCGGATCCAATTTCTGCATCATCGATTGGGGTCTCGGTCGATGGGGTGTTGGTTTGAGCAATCTCTGTAAGTCGTGTAACAGCTGCAATGAGCTGTTGACTCACACTGGGTGTATTAAGAACGCAGCCACCTCCACTGCTGGTTTTCCGCCACTTCGAAGGATTTCGGTAGCTGACGTTGCCTTTGTAATCCACACAGACAATCACTCCAAGATCGGCTAAAGAATTGAGACAGTGTTGAGTCTCTGTTGGAGTGATGTTGTGGTACCGTTTAAGTAAAATAGAAATCCGTTCTGCATCTGGTCGAGCCTTACGTTCACGTAATTTGTCTATTGCTTCTAGAATCCACTCACGATAATACAACTGATCAGGGGAAGTTTCCATTTTGTTATGTTAAGCTTTTATGTTGCCTTTAGGTGAATGCAATGTACGCTTAGGTAGATGGGTGGTCTAAACTCTAAGGTTACACAAATAATTCTGGAGAAAAACAAATTTATCAAGACTTTCAACGCGCGCACAGATTTAGCAGAACTAGAAGTAATGGCGCGTCGTGCGGAGTTTGCGCGTCTCAGAAAATAAATCGATACTTTCTCTGTGTCGGAAAACTAATAACAGCCAATTGCAAGTAAAGGGGGGTAAAACCCTGGCTGAAAGGAATGACTCATCGATCGCAAAGCTGGTGTTTGTGGATGGATGGATAGCTTATGCGCAGCGGCCGCGTTTAGCGTGTCGACGAGCTAGGGATCTACGGCTGTGGCAGAGACAGTCAAAACCCAGTGATACGTTCAACGGAAGAGACCGTCTAATTGCAATAGAAGCTCTATATCGTAATTCAGCTCCTTCCTTTCTACTGCCTACCCTCGATGCATGCTGTCACAAATTTTGCCCCTCTCATAGTCTTTATCGCTTGCTTCTGCAACCATATAAACGCAGATGAAAGAAACTTTGATCATATTGTGTAGACTGTATGCTGTCTGTTATACTGCAATTATATAATACAATGAAACATTGACAACTATTTTTATTATCAGACTATAACAAAAGGGGGAAAAATAATACATGTTTTTAAACATATGTTTTAATATTTATAAAGTTCAAAATTTTCAAATTCTTTAATTTAGCACAAATTGTAAAAATTACATAAAAAATTTTATTGTTATCTTTATTTTTGTTTAAGGCAACAATAATTGTTAATATAATACGAGTTCTATTCAAAAGGTATTTAAATATTTAAAATATATATTAGAAAATAAAATTTTAAAATAATGTTTGTTAAGTTTGTAATTTCCAAACTGTTCTGAAAAAAGGATTTCCATTGATGTTTCACTAAATATTTCTACTTTTTTATATTTTACTTAATTTCATGTTATTTCTAATATACTACTGTAAGTAAAAACATGAATATAATTTTATAAACAGATAAATCTCAGTTTCCTACTTGGCATTCTATACATTCAGATGCTGCAAAATAAATTAATACGAATGTTGTTGTTAACCATTTAGAGCCAATTAGAGCCAATTGCCTAAAATGTACCAACATATATTTTTATTTTACCAGTTTTATATGGAAACAAATAGGTAAAATTAATATTTGTCTAAGTGGTATTAATGGCTAATGTATTTGTTATGTATATGTGTATATAATGTATATGTATATATACGTAATGTATATATGTAATGTATATGTAATTGTTAATGGCAAAAAAATTGTAGAAATGGCAATCTTTTAGACTTTTAATGATATAGAAATTAGCATATAAATTTTTTTAGAAAAGTCATTGGCAAAATTACAAATTTTAATAAATTCGTTTTTGCCATTTATAAAATAATTTTGGAAGAATAATTTTTTTATTTATTTGTTAAATTTTGATAATATATATGGTTCTCAACGCTAGATTGCCATCTCCTTAATTATGTATCTCTTGTTATTCCGAACAATGAAATTAATTTTATTTTCTTTGTTTTATGTGTTTAATATCATGTAGAAAAATTATTAATATAAGAAAATCTTAAATAGTGAAAACTAAATACACTTTTTCACATATATCGGCACTGTTTTTTCCTCCATGAACTCATTTAAATGTCACGATGGATTTCAAAAGGAGGTTCTGGATGTCGAAAATTCGACCTAGTATAGATTCAGGTGGTTGTGGACTGGGCTGACGTCGGTCCCGCTGTTGAAACATATAACGCTGCTCTTGCATACGGATAGCATTAGCTTGAGCTACTTGTTTGATCATTAATGCTTTCGTTGGTTCCAGACGGATGCGCGCTTATCTGCAAAGAGTAGTTAAAATTAAAATATCTTTTTAATGAAGATTTCATAATATGCTTTAAATACTAAACACGTTTAGCTATTGGCAGGATATAACACTGTACATAAAGATTAATAAAGGTATAAAGCCTCTCCCCTTGGGATTCATTAGTTCAAATGACCACAAAACATCGATCTGCTCAAGTATGTATATATTGATGGCTTCATTGATGACTTCGCCTTCCCAGAACGGAATAGAATAGATTACTACAAGGTGGCCTTCCGAAAGATATCATCCAAAAAAACTGGAAGGGTTCGTGACGCAGCAGATGCAGCCTATATATAGAATCAAGCTTATTTGAAAAACAAATGTCTAGTTCTCTCTATATACGGGAAACCTCGAAGTCATCAGGCTCTATAACTAGCAGAACAGTTTCAAAGGAAGTCAATATTACAGCAGTGAAAGGTCTCCCCGCCCCAGTGATCAATTGCAACAATTGCACAACTGTAAATCTAAAATATTATGTTAATCCATAATAAGCTTGATTCACTTATTAATTATTAATGTTGTAAATTATAATTGTTATGTTAATTCATTTATTAATTTTTTTTGTTGTTGTCCAGTACTTTGTTCAAATTTTTAATTAATTAATTAATTTTATTAAATTTATACTTAACATTATTTGGTTCTTTCTACAATACTATTCTTCATTAGAATATGGCATATAGAATTCAATAGAATGTAAAATCTATATACTAAGAAAGTACGAGGTTGCTTCGGATCTTTGTATTTTCTCCAAGGCATGGCAATCCAAAAAAAAAAATTATTCGACTATATTTCATCTCTTATTTAGCGGACATTATCTAGAGTATATAATGTTAATAATCCTCATAAACAGGTTAAAAAATGTAATAATATATAGAATGTTTATTAAGTAAAACCTTTCGTGTTCAAGTTTTGGATATAACTGTAATAATTTGTCATTCTATATATCAAATGGGAGGTTGTCAATAAAATATAAAACAGACAAATGCATAATCAAATGTTAGGTATATAGTCAAAACCTACTATAGATATTACAAGCAATAAATTAGATGGCAGCTGTTAAAAAAATAGATTTTTTGGACATATTTACGATATTTAGAAATTTTAATTATAGTAGTTATATTTATGAAAATTTATGGTTACTAAATTATTAAAATGTATTATACGATTTATTCTTATTTCAAATTTGATAATAAAATATTTGCATATTCATATTTGCAATTATCACAGTATACAGGGCGTTATATCTAGGTACATTAAGTATGTAAGTAAGTAATTATGCAATAAGTCAATAAGAATGACAGGATATTTTTTGCCAAAAATAAAAATATATATTTTTAATACAACTTGTATTGAAATATATATATATAATAAAATTGATGTAGGTAAAACAATATTTACACAAATTGAATAACGTATATTAACGAATGCTATACAGAATATACAGGCACAACATAAAGTGTATCAAAGTGTTTCCGATTATCAGTTTTATATACAATTTACGAAAACAATTTTAGAGATATGTCTTTATAATATAGGCTACTGCAGTTTTGACCAGATATTAGAAAAAAAGACTAAACATCTTTGGCCATAAATGAAAAACATAATTTGATAATACAACTTGTATTGCATGTATAAAGAATTGATATAAAACACAATTTCTGATTTTAGAGAAACATTTATGTACAGTTTTGTCCAGATAATAGAGAAGAAAGATTTACACAAATCGAATAATGCAAATTAATGAATACTATACACATTACGGTTCAGTTGTCATGATTAAATGGAAAAGTAGGCACAAAATATGGTGTACCAAAGTGTAGTTTACGAACATCTGAAAAATAAATAGAACAAGTCAATACTATGCATAATATATTACCTCTTTGAAGGACACCCTGTCACATACAAAATGTAATAATGTAATTTAGACTTTGTTTCACTGTAGATTTTTTGATTGCGAGCTAGATGAAAAATATACATTAATTAAATTACAAACAAATTACAATCACCTCTAGTTATTTGGTTAAATACATCATTGAATTTAATATGCATGAGTATGTTATATTCTTTTTCAACCCAAATATTATTTTTCTCCCATAAAAAGCTTTATTGAATATCTGAAAAACGAATGGAAAAATTCTGTTTAATATGAAGTAAATATTCAGATTTATAATTGTTGATTAATCTCTTACTAAGATTGTTGAATACAGATTCAATAGTGTTGAAATGTAAATTCTTTCAATAGATTGCAGATTGGGACGTCATTATTTCTGAAATTTAGAACGCAAAAAAGAATTAAAATAATGCTCAAAATACCAATTTTTCAATATATTGCAGACGTCATTTTCAAAATTTACACCGAATATTATTTCTGACAAATAAGAACATGGCATGATGTAGTAATTATACGAATTTCAATAGAAAAGAAACATTATTAATATATGTAGAGAGTTAGATATGGTAAAGCAAAAATACCCCTTCTAATCTTTTCAATCTTAAGAAATTTTCCATTATTCGCCAGATAAAAAGTGAAAATGGAAGGATAAGTTCAGCATTTGTAGAGAAGAAGAGAAGAGAGAAGTAGACGCGTAGGAAAGCAGAAGAAGAAAGAATATGAAAGAAAGGTTAAGAATAGAAGATAATAAATTTATAATATACATAATAATTTACACTTAACTAAAAATAAACGATATTCCAAAATAATTTTGTTTTAAATCGAAATTGTGAAAACTTTGGAAAAGAATTCCTAAAAAAACGAACACAATAAATAATACATTTGTTAGTTATATACATAAAGAATGTTATATATATAAAAGAATTGAGTATTAAACATCGAAGTTAATAAACTGATTAATTTACCAATTTTCCATATATTGAAAACAAAAATTACAAAATAATCTCCAGCCTGATCGAAAATGCAGATCAAAAACAAATTTTGAAAAATAAGAGCACAGTATGATGTATACTTGAATTTAAAAGCTTATTGACTTATCGGAAAATTTCTATATTATCAATTTCTATAGATTTTTATATAAAAGTAAAAAATCTATTCTACACAATAGACAAACAACTAAAAAAAACTTAGTTTGTCTCATAGATATTGTATATTATATATAGAACTAGATTGGACATCTAAAATATTTCTATACTAAAGTTTGTTGTATCGCGTGTATGGCAAATCCAGAGTTGTGATTGGTTAAAAAATTTGAAAATAACTTTAACGAAATATTATATATTTAATTGATACATATAAACAATTATTGAATTTAATATTACTACAGTAATTACAAATAATATTGAATTTTTGCCAGGATCCATAGAAACCGATATTAAGTGACAACAATCAGCTTATAGATTACCAATCCAGTTAAACTTAAACAAATATAGTATATCTATGGTTTGTCTATGTTCTACACTCAGAATTTACTTCATTATATAGTACAGAGTACTATAGACCGCATATAATAATAATTACTCTATGCAATAGACAGTAAAATTAATAGATTGATTACGATCTATTCAATAGCAGTATTGTTTTGAATTTTGAATTTCTATGACCTACAATCAATTATGCTGCATCTTGAAAATATAGCCTATACAATCAGTTGCACAGTAAACGTTTTTAATAGAGGTCGCATTATGCTGAATCTTGAAAATATACTCAATGGTGAAATATGCGGCTTATCCACTGACGAATTGAACTTGGCTACGGAACAGTCGTCGGAACGGTTTGTGAATTAAATATCAGATGGTTTTTTGTCTCATTTGTTGAGTTTGCAGGAAAATCAAACCTCTTAGAATTGAAAATTACTGTCGAAAGTGCGACGTATCGAGGAAGATGACCAGAATCATTAAAGTCTCAAATGAAGAGGTTCTATATAAAGTACTAAATATTATATAATATCGTATAATGAACTATTGGCCTAATTTATGGATATTTGTATTTATAAATACTTGTTAAATATTGAATTTGATAAATCATATAAATTTTAAACGTTGAGAATGACCAGCATTATAGTTCAAAGTGTTATAGAAAGTGGAATGAATATATGTCTATACTTTAACTATATACGTGTATACAGGGTGGTTTTTATTGAATATCGTCTGATAGATATATAATCAAGAAATATACTAAATCATTGATTATGAACCGAAACTTTTCATTTTATGAATCAATGTCAATATTAAATGCCAGTGTTTAATCGCAAGAATTTAATGGAAAATTAATTTTATTAAATCATTTGGACTGAGTCCTAAGAAGAACAATAATTAATGACATCTACATTTATACATTTAAAAGCATAATAATGTGACTTATTCATAATTACAAAATACACTCTTATTCAAAAGAAATGCACCAAGGCGATAGTCGATGTGAGGTGTTCCACGAATATGAACTATTCATGGACGAAAAAGTTCTAGAACACTTCACTACTGATTGCCGAGTTTTGGCAGCATGCATTCGATCTGGCTGCACGGTAGAATTAACCGGACGGATTTTGAACAAGCAGATTGGATATTATAAATGGGTTAAGTATGTGATTGTCCGAGTAAGTGGTCCAAACGAAATTTCAATAAACAAGTGTAATAGAATGTTGGAAAATTTTATTCCAACCTATCAAAAAAGAAAAGAGTATTGCAAGAAAAATGGACTTACTCTCTATAGGGGATCGTTCAATCCAGACAACACCCCCCTCTACTATCCATTTCAGAGGACTGGGAAACAGTGTCCGGCCCGTTCTTGTTTTAAGCCGATTACTTCAACCAGTATAAATCCACTTACTAAAGTATCCTTCCCCAAGGAAGTCGATTTTGATCCGGAATGGCATAATAATAAGGTCAATTTGAACTCTCTTCAAGATATGGAGGAAAATATGGACTCCCCGACAGGAAAAAATGATAACCAGGGCTACCAACAACAGGTATTCAACAATGGGATATACAGTAACCCCAATTTGAATTCAGAAAACGATTATTCGACCTCTACCGAATCGGACGCTTCGCCTGAGAATGTTGGCAATGCTCAATACGGGCACGATTATATCTCAGAAAGTACAGGATCATCTGCAACACCTGTAAAAGCAACGTCCTATTATAGTTCAAGATTTCGACCAGATGAGCAATCCCTTGATTTATTAAACAATAACGACTCTTGTAGTTGGACGGCGGAGGATTCTCTACAGAGATATCAACGTGGTTTGGAGGAGTACCAACTCTCCTGCAGTGACAACAGTCGGTCCGATTCTTGGAACCTACCAGGAAGAGATTGTATGGAACAGGGGCATCATCGGAGTTTGGAACCTGACAATTTTTTAAATGATTGCTGGTTTGACATGGTTCTAAATGAATTTAATGACGAGATAAGTTACGATCAAGGACATGAAATGAGCAACATAGACTATTATGGCATTGAGCCTAATTATTATACAAAAGATAGATCGAAATATTCCTATAATATATGGTCATGATGAATGTGTCCTTTATATAGTAAAATATATATTTTTGTTACATGAATATATTTGGACGATTCATAATTAAATAATGTGCCAGAAAGCATTCGATAACGCATATAGGACATATGCGTTATACCTATAATGGGTTGCTAACTATGTAATTAATACGGTCAATAATAGCAAATATAAATTGAAGCATTCTTTATTATTTCAATCAAACATTGCACGTTCTATTTACTATAGTATGTATTTACATAACTGTAATTCTACATATATATTTTAAAACAAATTTTTAATTTATGTAAGCAATTATGAAATAATACTATAATTGTATATTACAAAAAAATATTTGATGTTTCTACAAAGATATAATATTTATAATTGTACTACAGAAAAGTGTGATAAACAAAGATTTAATAAAAGCACAACTGCCAGAAAATTTTAATTGCAATATTGTAGGAAGTATTTTTTCGGCACTGTAATTTTGTGTAATACTATTTATCGGTATTACAGTCCCAGCTGTTGCGCTTTTATTAAATATAGTTAAAGATATAATAAAAAAATGTTATTAGTGTTTTAATGGGAACATTAATTATACATAGAAACTTTCGAATGTTCAGTTCGATATTTATAGAACAATTTTTGACTAGAAATTTTCAAAATATTCAAATTCTATATTTTCTGAAAATTAATCATGGAGTGTTTGTGAGTATTATATTTCCAAACGGTTATTCAAATATAGGGGTCGTGGATCGTTGTAATATATACATATTCATTTAGAAGAATACATATTTTTAATTTAGAAAATTTTCAAAATAATTCGTTTTCTTAACACATGTTAATATAATAATATGGATCAATAGAAATCTTTTAAGGTGAGATAATGTATTGAGTACGATCATGAGGTCCAGAGGTATTCTATATAAAGGGGGATTATGCTGTCGGGAAGCTGTATATGTATAAATGAAAATCTTATTACAATATCATGTCCTATTCCTCCATGTTATGAATAGGAAATATAAAAACCAGTGAATCGCCCTGAATAAAATATTTATAATTATTTTTCTAAGTGTAAAGTTTATTTCAGGGGTCCACCTTGAAATAATTATTTATAATGCCGTCGGTATAAAGGTTTAGTCAATTTACTTGTGTTCATTTTATCAAATATGAACACCCTCAAGGTAATACGTGAAAATCTTCCTTTCAAATCAACAGAACTCTGTTGTGTTTAAAAGCGATTAGGTTTTAAAACTCTCCTCTCCAATGCAATAATTACGAAATGACCGATTCGATTAAGTTGGAATCATATAGGATTGAGATAATAATTACAGAACACACGGAAATAAATGGAAAAAACAGTTATCGCAAATATGTTTCTATATATAATTTACTTTATGATGATAAATTAGGAAACGCTACATAGAAAATATTACTTTTTTATTAATACAGCAAAATAAACAAATATGATTGTATAACTGATTTATATAATATAAAATCAAACAATCGAGAATAATTCATTTTATACATTAAAAGCCAGCTTTGGAATATCTTCCAATTCGATGCTTTGAGAATAACAAAAATGTAAACTTTACAAATAATTATCTTGGTTACTAGCACAAACATTAACATCGGGAATAACATTACTTGCACCATGGGGACGAATGGTAATTTGAAACGAAGGCATAACGCTCTTATTATTTTCTTCTTCTGAACATTCGTCCCCAAAATAAGTCTCTTCGATATATGTTCCCTGGGAGTCTCTCGGTCTCTCCGACATAGTCTCTCCGTTAAATATTTCCCGCGTTTTATCGTCACCCGCAGTTTGAAGAATAGCATATTTTTTACCAGTTCTTTGAAAACGGTAGTACAGTGGTATATTTTCACGCTTTCCCGTTTGGTTCAACATGACCAGGGACTTTTTGTGATAAAGCAATCTTTTACAATAATCAGGAACGAATCTTTCCAGTAGCTTGTTACACTTATTAATGGCCGCTTGTGTGGGCCCGCTCATTCGAATAATGCAATACTTGACCCAGTTAAAGCGTCCAATCTGTTTGTTGAGTATTCGTCCCGTTAGTTCTATGGTGCAACCGGACTGTACACACGCACTTAAAACCCGGGAATCAGTTGTGAAATATTGTATAATATCACTGGTGAGAAAAAGAGAGTACTCGACTGTTATCTCATCAGAATCCTGCATTTTTCCTATTTGCTCAGTGGATAATGAATAAAATGAAATTCTATATTAGAATAAAAATCAATAAAATATTGGAACCGAACATAAACATACAACTACTATTAATATAAAACTAGAGTTAAATATCTCTGACTTCTCTTATAAACCATGGAGTTGTGTTCAGTTAGAAAGTATAGACTAATTTTTCTAAACGGAATGTATAAATAATCAATACAAAGTTATCGATAATTATACTGAGATTTTAAAGGCTTTTAAATATAATATACTATACACAGCTACTATAATCACAAACGGTTTCATATTTTAAAATAATTCTATTTGCATCTTGTATAGCGCATCTTCGACTTAATCAGGAACCAAAATTTTATGCCCGTAGCTATTATTATAGACTTGGAATATCAAATGTAAAGTTTAAAAAATCGCATAATTTCGTCATTATTCTTCTTATTAACCGATAACGACTAAACTTTAATCGATTTTGGTGAAATTTTCAATACCTATGCATTGCGAATGTGCTAAAGATGAGAATTTTTACTTTTTTTATTAAAAATGTTGTTAGGGGGTCTCTATTTAGCATAGCAACAATGATCTTAAGGCTTTCATTCATACAGTGTTTAATATTCTGAAAAAATGGATGTTTTATTATATAGAATGAGTTCCTATTATGGATAAGTCAATTTTCATAATCATACCCAATAATGAAACGTTAGATAAAAAGGTATTATATAATATAGATTTATAATACTCTAGTTTCTTAGTAAAACCAGCACGGTTATTACTCATTATAGACTGTCACTCATTTGAACAGTTGATAATTAAAATCTATATAATAAATCGAATAATTCGTTGACTTTTTAATCAATAATCAACTAAAAATGAATTGTATCAATAGGTATTGGAAAGTTGAAAGCAACCTTGTTTAAATTATGTCCGTAATATAAGTGATTAAAAATAAATAAATTATTTAAGATATCAATTTGTATGAGAATGCGTAAGTTAATAGCTAATTCATTCGATGCGATAGGAATTATTTCAAAATTATATTTTGTTTTTGAACTTGTGCCACAACCATCGAGTTTGGTAAAGTCTTATAATACCTATTGAGTAGGGCGCGTGCAAACATAATCCTATATAATAAATGTCGATCATACGAACGATATATAAATATACTAATGTACATATTCAACAAAAAAGTGTGATATTATTATTAGCCAAAATGGCAAAAAGTGAGTTAGCTCATATCACAAAGGAAATGATATAGCATAAATTGTGTTAGCTCTTACAAAACTATTTTCTGATTTGAGCTAACTACGTTTTCTGGAAACTATAATTTACCGTCAACTTGATAATACATACTAACAGCTAAATAAATTGATACTTAGTAGAAATTATTTTTATAAGTTACTAGCGTAGGTAATAATACTTAATACTTTCATTACTCCGCCATATTAGATGTATACTCTGATTATTTCGTATAAGTATTAATATAATTTTGTCTAAAACAATTTATGGTATATTTTGTAATTATGGTACCTTTTGTCTAATAATAATTAATTACATAGGTTATCGATCTGTTTAGTGACTATAATTATTGTAATTAATGTAAACCATAAATCAATTGTATATATTTAAAAATCAAAAATAAAACTTAAATTTTAAAACAATTTATTTGAAGGAAAATTCAGTGTATAACAAAGGCATGAAATAGATGTAGAATATTAAAAATAAATATATAATATTGAAATATACAGATAATATTCAAAGTTCTACAATATACAATGAAATAAGTTCTAAATATTGTGGGTATTTATAAAATTTGATAGAAGTTCATTAACATAGAATCTAATTAATAAAAATTATAAAAAGGTGAGTGATATGTAGTGAAATTCAAGACACATTGTGAATTTAGCAGTATAAATAATTAAGATAATAATTTTTTTAAATAATGAATAAAAAAGTAATTTGCAAATACGGGTACATTTTACAAAAGTGCCAAATTTCTTGTTTATATATTTATACAATCGTTACTCTTTTAAAAAAAACACAATAAAGAGACTTCGTGAATTTAAGCAAATTTGTATTATTTTGACAAAACTTGCACAGCAACAAAGAAAAAAAGAAGCCTCCAAGAAAATCTTTTGAATAGCTAAAAAAAATACAGTCGACAAGTTGATTGAAATCATTTTCCATTTTTCTAAATTATATTGTTGTCCTTCAGGGGTTATCTGTACCTTGCTTATTAGCGTCACCGGCTTGCTTTTTAGATTCGCTGGTTTCAGCGGCGACCTTTTCCACCTTGATGTTATGATCGTGAATTCGTTGAACACGTTCCTTTTCCTTCGACTTAAATAAAGTAATAAAAAGGTTCTTTAATTTTAATAATCTTTAAATGTGTTCATGAAACTTCAGGGTATCTATAAATGGAATATTTCTAGATACAATTACGTCTGTATTAAACAAAATTTGTAATTTATAGCAACTAAAAATATTTGTCCGCTACATCTATATATTCACTTAATCTTAAGGTAATAAGATGCGTCACTCTTTAATCAAATATAAAAAAATTATTTATGTCTATAAGCAATCAATATTTTCATTTAATAGAAATAATCTTTATAATTGAAAGTTGAATGCTAGATTGAGGAATTGATGATGTATAGATGCATGACATATATCAAAAATTAAGGAAAAGTGAAGAAACTAAATAGCCATATATAGTTCCCCAGTGACACATTTGATACAACTTAAATATCTTTGATCCCGATCAGAAACATTAACAAATGTTAAGATAAAACGTCCGATCCGGCTGGAATAAAATGGCGGTAATTTTAAGTTATCTATTTCACTTCAACAATTTATTAGTCAATCCAAAATATTGTTCAATTGTATTTAACTTAAAAGATAAATTGATAGAAAAGATGATAGGAATTGGCGCTATTCTACCCCCTTTTTTATTCATTTTAATAATAGGTACTTAAAATAATAGAACTTCAATATTGAAACATTTAATGTGCTTTATCAACAATCTTTCAGAAAGAAAACTGGAAATTAATAAAAAATCAATAAAAATATTTCAAAATATGTTTTTTAAAATGTAATAATAAAAATAATTAAATAATAATAAGTAAGAGACATATTCTTACAAGATACTTTATGTGATAACGATCAAATTAAAAATATATGGAGTCAGACAACCAATTAGAAAATACACGTTGCTTGGAGATTAAAAAAATTTAGCAACTATAATCTATTTTTGAAACAGAATTAAATCAGATTCCATTAGAACAACAAAATTAACAATTATACATTCTAACTCGTTACAATTTGTAACATTGGGCCATGGCTTCCTCATCAAAAGAAATGAGAAGTGGCGGAGGCGGTATTATAAATATATGCAAGTGGCCGTGGTGTACATGTTGAGGATGTTACCTCGTTCATGAACTGGCTCAGCGATATGAAAGAACGTGACCAATTTGCTCCGACAACAGATATCACTTGCGGATCATGCGTTAACTCAAAAATTAAACTGGAGTATACTTTTCTAATGAAGGAATGATATTTTTCTGTGCAAACATAAATCTAATTTTTAAATCAATATCTGTATGGATTATTTTTCCAATACTTTTTCAAATTAGGACATATCTATTAAATAAACGTGTTAAAGTTTGATAAAAATGTAATAAATTAATACTATTTCTATTAATAAGTTGTACAGAAAAGTAAAAATGAGTAGTATAAAGAAAAGTAATACTTGTCCTTACACTTTTTATAATGAAAATTTTACTTTTCTACCTATCCATAGAAAAAATATAACTTCCATATTAAGAAAATCTGTTTTCGATCTTTGGTGTAATTGAATTAGGTGAACACGTACGTGACCAAAACATAATAAGCTTTTGATTATCAGAATGTATCATCTATATTAGTAAATGTATATGTACACAGAGGGAGAGCTATAGTAGAGAGCTTTGATAGAATAGTTTTCATTGTTTTGTACTAGATATTTTGTACCATATTAGATAACACTTCTCACTTATTCAACATTCTGAGATAATAGAGGAATTGGAATTGAGATAAATAAAATATTTTAGATTTTCTTCCTTGTCGTTCTAACCATTCATTTTTTTAAATGGTTTAAAACACGTGTTCACCTAATTCAATTACACCAAAGATCGAAAACAGATTTTCTTAATATGGAAGTTATATTTTTTCTATGGATAGGTAGAAAAGTCAAATTTCCTTAAAAAACTTTATCAGATTTGACCATTGGCATTTGTCAAACAGATTTTATAAAGAGTTTTTAGTCTTTCAAAGTGTAACTATATAATCAATATTTATAGAAATAGAATTGATTAATTAATTCAATTTAAATGAGGTCAACAAGAATGCTCCTACCAGACGCCTCTGTTCCGCATTTCGCTGACGTTGGACAATGGCATCCGGAGTGGACGGTCGCTCCTGGGTGCCGCCTAGTCGTTTGTGAAGATGTTTCGGCTGTTTACATCGAGGACTGATCAAGTTTGCCTCCACAGCCACCTCAAAAGCCAGACCTCCTGAGGATTCCTTGTTGGATTCTTTTTTTTGGGAAGACATTTATTTTATTTTATGGTGAACCGGATGTGACAAGATATGCTGAAAACCAAACAAAATAAAAATTTTACAAATTTAAAGAAATTCTGCTTTCACTTATACATTACTTATCTATAGCTAGACCGGCAAACTTACTGAAAATACGTCCAATTATATTTATGTTAGTAGGCAATTGGTTTCGTTTTAAGAGGGTTTCATGAATATTATATTTTGTTATGGATTTGTTATTTATTATATACTATATGTATTATTAAATGATTTCGAACAGTTCAATTCAAACTGTACTCAATTCTTGAAAAATCAATAGTTTACAATATTTTATTTAATAAAAAAGTGGAAGACAAGTTACAACTTACCTGAGAGATGTATGGGGTATTGGGAAATTGAATTATCTGAAGTATGTTTGCCCGGTTAAAGAAGTTGTGATAGAAGGAAAGAGAACAAATAACACACAAAGAGAAAAGAAGAGACCTCTAACAACTATTAAGGAAATACGGATATAACCTGAATTAGGCAGTATAAGGAGACTGGGAACATTGTTTTATTTCGCGTCAAGAAAGGCAGTTGGATGTTAGGGGATCAGGAATAGAGCGTTCTGTCTCCATTAATATACTGCATCTGGCTTATTGGCCAGAAAACTGAGATACAGATGCCTCTTCTGCAATTCCAGCCGACTGAAAGCACTCGACCTTGTAGCTAGTATACCTGAGGTTCCCCACCAGTCATTGTTCTTATTCCTTTACCTCATATAATAAGTATTGAGAAAGATGAGGAACACGACTATATAGATAGCCGCATTCGTCTTCTGTATAACTTACAATTCAGCAGAGATGACACAATTCTCCGTGCTAAGGGTATATCCTACAGTGAAGGTAACATTATGTAAAGCTAATTAAAATATATTGTGAATCAATATTGGGATAAACTACATTAGAATTGGTTCACTGGAAGCCTTGCCACTTCCACTAACGTAAGAAATGTTGCATAATAAAGTGTCAGTATATATTTGAAAAGGTATATACATATATATATTGTAGTAGGTAGGTATAATGAAGTCATGGAAACGTGAGTTAAGCTAAGAAAGTGTACCGAAATGTAGTATTGTTTCAAGGCTGTAGTTACAATGTCGATGATATTTATTATAAAACAGTAGGCTATAAATATATTATACATCCATTAGCTGCAGAATATTTCCATTATTATATTTTACAACATATATAAAACCGTTAAATATGACAAAAGGGTCTTAACAATACATATATTCAAAATGTCAGATTAACATTTAGTAAATTCTTGAAATCACTAATTTTTAATATGGAAAAGATTACTTAGGATAAAAATAACTAAAACCGTTAATAATCTAAATATTTAATTAAATGTGGATTAATTAATATCATCAGATTGTAAAAAAATTTGGAATCTTAAGGTTAATTTAATACAATATAATAATATTAATATACATATTTTCCTCGAATAATGACAGAAATTATCAATATCACCAAGTAGATTTAAATAAATTTAAAATCATACTCTTCCTATTAAACCGAATTATTTTATTAAAATATAGAACGTTTAGCTACAAAATAAATGACAAACAGAGGCGAGAAACAAAGGTAAAACCAACAAATCACAAAAAATGTACACTGTATTTGGCATTGAAAAACTATAATACAATAAATAGAATGATGGCCAACCCGCAAACTAATAACATATAATATTCAATAACTGTATAATATTTAACTTTATAAAGGGAAAAGGCTGTACATAAATATCTACAATACTCGGTGAGAATCAGTGAAGTTGACCAACGAAATATTTTAGGAAAATGGCCCAGTGCACAATGCAGTATTACTAAATAGAAGATCTTTGCAAGCAAATTTTAGATAAACAGTAAATAATTGGAACATAAATGAAAAGTCTATACTTTGATTAACAGTAAATAATTGGAACATAAATGAAAAGTCTATACTTTGATTAACAGTAAATAATTGGAACATAAATGAAAAGTCTATACCTAAGAATTGCACAAATAATTTGAATACTAATTCCCTAGCAAGTTTAGGTAACATTGACTTAGTTATGATGAAGACATTAATTTTACAATATAAACTAATTTGCAAAATGGAATGTCAATAAATGACGCGATGACGGATTACTTAAATAAATGACTTTGTACAAAAAGGAAGCACTTAAAAGAAACACAATAAAATATGAATAACAGGCCTTATAGAGAATTGGACCAAAACAAAAATAAGGATTTGTCCTCGAGTATCACCATTTATCACTAGCAATTAGCTGTAAAGACATTGGGGAAAATTCCCAAACTTATAAGTCATCTGTTTGTGTATTATTGACTCAGCATTTGAATTTCAAATATTCATTTAACATTATTTCATATAATTAATCTACACAGCGCCTCCAATATAGAGAAATAGACTTTATCAAAGGTATGGTAAATTAAAAAAATCGTTATCTTTGTCAGTAAGATCTCTGTCTACCAATAGATGGTGTGATAGGGTATACGTTTCGATATTCGCCGATTACAGACGGGGCATGTGAGTCCATTGACAGGCTTGGTGGCGCAGTAGACGGGCAGACAACGGGAGCAAAAGAGGTGGCCACATAGGGTGGAGAGTAGGCTGCGACGTGAGGCGAATATCTCTGTGAGACGATCCTGACAGATGGGGCAGAGGGGTAGGTGGGGCTGTGCTGCAGGTTGTGGGGGTGGAGGTGGTGCCATTGAGGTGTCTACAGTGGGCGGAGAGGAGGCCTTGATCCGACCTGGATTTGTGTTGTCAAGGAGGAGGGTTCTGAACAAGAGAAGTTTGCAAGTAGAGAAGTCAACACATCAAATTATAGAATATATCTCCAATCTATGGAAGGAACATCGATACCTGGAATTAACTCCTTCGTGTTGGGCACTTCTCATGTTCTGCAAACGACGAGAACACCTGACAACGGAACTACCAGGACCTCTGACTTCGTCCATGTGCGTACTCCTGAGTCCTGCTTGTGAAGTAGAGACTGGTTGTAAGTGGAAGCGGGTGGTAGCTCTCCTCATTCTTCGGACTGGGGAACGGAGGTCATGGACCGTCACGGCGGGAAATTGTTGCTCTCCCATCAGCTGAAGAAAATAATTATACAATTTTATATATATTACTACTCTTTATTTGTAGTAGTAGTAGTAGAGTTAAACCGTTTTTTAATAAGTCCACAAAATTAAATAAATAAATTAGAAACTTTTACCAATAGTAAATCAGACGCTATAATTCAGTAATTCTAGAGACATTATTCAAAAAGATTTCTATCTGACTATTAATAATATTAGTTTTCAAAACAAAATTTTACTTTGTCAGAATGCTAACCTTATTCATTAAGGGAGTTAACATTCAATTCCTAAAATAAAACTAGTCCAAACTATTGACCAGAGGTAATGCAACCAATCAAGTACTTTTGTTATTAAAACGAAACGATAATATGCCCTAAACAAACCTGTAGTCCATCTCTCTCCATAATACTATTTTCGCCGTGATCCGTATCATCGTCCGTGGGGGAAAGAAGCAATCTGGTTAGGGTCGTCGACCGACTGGTTCCAACATCCACTTGGACAACAGCTTCAGGAGCATCAACAAGGTCACCTTGCGACTGTGTGGACGTCTCCCCATCCAAGGGTGGACTGGCAACCTCTTCAATGGCCGCAACAGTTGTTCCACCATCAGACACATCCATGTCTTCTTCCAATGTAGGAGAAGAGGGTGGATGTGGTGACAGGGTCATTGAGACTGTTGTTCCTGATTGGGCATCGTCCTCTTGAATGAATGGAGTCGTCGCGTCTGACTCAACATAATCCTCCTCATCATCGTCTAAGTAGACACCAAAATCCAAATCAACAAAGTATTCAGAAATTATCTCTGGTTCATCGCCCTCCACTTCTTCAGTTAGATCTATGAGATCTACGGATGAAGACTCTCCCATTGTTAACAATACAATCTGAAACTAAAAGGGGAAGATCAATTTATAGGTTCAAACAAAAAGATAAAAACACAACAAAAGCAAGTAGTAGATGAAAAAGAAGACTCGAAATTTTACTGCTAAATACATACTTTTTCCCATTTTTTATAGATAAGGAATACTTTTGGTTAGAAAATATAAATCTTCTTTCTATTTTAAATTAATATATCTAAAAATAATAAGTATGTGTTTAATACTATTCAAATGAGCCCATACAAAGAACTCATGGTTATAAACTAATAAATTAAGAAAATTAAGAAAATATCAATAAATCAAAACCACATAAAAAATATATCATGTGAGTCACCCAACAATCATAAAAGTTAATACAAGTTTACTTTTTTTAAGTTATAAGATTTATGTATTACAAAACTCAATGTATTTTCTGACAATATCTATATCAAATTATATGACATGAGTCATGATTTCTAGGTAAAATTGATTACATTATTTTCAAAAGCACTATTTGTTTCATAAAATGTAATTACAATGAGACAAGCTGTTGCTGATAGACAAAACAAAAGATAGAAAAGTTAAAATTCGAAGGAAAATATGAGAATAGATAAGAAAAACGTTAGCAAGAAATGGAAATTGTTTGGAAAGGAAACAACAATATTTATTCAAGAAAGAAGTGAAGATAGAGCAGATAGCTCAGCATCATATCACATCTCATCACATCACAAGGTAAAGCTACTAATCATCTAAAAAGCCCATTGGCAAAAAGCCAATGTAAACAAATTTCGAATAACATATTTGTATATCAGCAGTAATACATGTAATGCAGATTTACTATACTATAGCTTCTATAATTACTAAATTAATAGTATTTTGTTTTAAAAAATAGTTTGATTCTACAGTTTTACTATATTTTTAATCTAAAAAAAACATTTTAAGTAAATCAAAAAGTTAATAAGGAGGTTTACAAATGTATTATTTTAATGTAATTGTAAAAAAACTTTTTTAATAGAATTATCACAATAAACTGATTTGTAAACCAATTTAATATAAAATTACAATATCCCAAATATAAAATTATATATTTAAATACATTTAACTATGTTCAGAGCCCTTTACATGATTTTTAGAGGCTTAGTGGAAAAAAAGGTGGCAACTAAAGAGTCAAATGTTGGCCAAAAAATCGGTCAAATCCGGATCGTTAGGTAGTATAAAATAAGGCAAAATGATCACAGAAACTGGAAAAAGAAGTCTAATTGAAGCTTGAAGTCTGGTCACCAGGTAGCTAGCTCAAAATGGGACAGAGACAAAATGAGTTCTAATGTAGATGTATGCAACAGAAAAATACAACATCCTTGAGACAAAGCTGAGGAAAACTTGATTCAATGGATTTATTAATTTTAACTAGATTTATAGATTAACCCAAAAATTCAGGTCAAAAGGAATCTGACTGATAAAGTCAAAAACAGCTAATTTATTTGAAGAGAGGATTGATGCATGTAGAAAAGGCAAAACATTTATTAAGGCTGGGACATCTTTTTTGACAGAATTAGATAAAGATTTTGGCAGCCCTGGGTGATGTTGTATAAAACTAAAGATAAATTTTTAACTTTACCCAGACAATTTTTATGAAGGGTAACTCTGCTAAAACCAAACGATAATTTTGACTGTTGTATAAAACTTACAAATTAATTGCCATCATTAAAACTCTTTGGTAATGAGTAAAATCATGTGTGAATTAATGAGTGATTAGAGGGTACTCTTTAAGTTTATGAAGGATAATTAATATACAGGGTGGCGCCAAAGTTGTTACCACCAGTATGAAATAATGTATAACTTTATGTTGATAATAATAAAAAATTATTTATATTTCAACGTTAAACAGAAAATAC
>JAUZNC010058394.1:0-11383 GCA_034780395.1 Vannuccia rotundouncinata | reverse complement strand
GCCGTTTATTACCCATACGGTCGGGCCGTTTATTACCCATTGCATGTAAGGAAGATTGGACCGTTTATTACCCACGGCCGGGCCGTTTATTACTCATACGGTCGGGCCGTTTCGGGGCGGACCGGGCCGTTTTTTACCCATTGTCATTGTATATACGGTATATTTGTTTAAGTTATTAGTATAATTATAAATTCAAAGTAACTCGATTAAACAGAAAAATTTATTATTTTACTAAACTGATTATATAAAAATATACAATGAAAAAAATTGGGAAAATTATAAAAAAATTAACCTTTAATAAAAACTAGAATACAAACCAATTATATAATTTAAAAATAGAAATAGTAAATTATCAGATGTTTCGACGTTTCTTCTGTGATAAACAAAAAGTCGAAACGTCTGATAATTAATCAAGGTTATTTTATTTCATTTGTTTATCACAGAAGAAGACTTTAAGTCGAGACGGTTGATAAATTAGTATTTTTCTTGGAAAATTGATTGGTATTTAGTTTTATTTTATAGCGATTAATTTTATCTCAGAGATTATTTCACTTTTGTTTATTAATTTTATACATTTTGTATTAATTGTATATTTTTATTATGTTCCTTTCTGACACACTCTATCGCATTAAATGAGTATATAGATTAGAATGTGTAGTAAGCAATGACTTATATATTATTTATCTAGACCGGCAAAAACTGACCAATATATTCAATAGTAATAAACGTCCGCGGAGGAATATATCTATATCGATAATCAATGCCAAATTGATGGGCGGAAGTTCAACAATAACTCTAAAATTAATCGATTAATATTGATTGAAAACCCTCTTTAAAACGAAACTAATACCGTATATAATTAAAATGCGCTCTGGACGTTTTTTGATCAGTTTGCCGGTCTAAATAAATAATCTTTATGTCAAAGGTAGTAAGTAAGTGTGTTTTATGAAAAGTTTTTTCTAGAAGAAAGTTAATATATTAAATAATTGGATTAAAATACTAATCTTCAATTATGGTATAATTTATTTTACTATAAAACATTTTCATAAAAATACACAATTTATAAATTGGATAAATTTACGTATAATTTTTTAACAATTACCAACAATTAAAATAAATAATACATATCTATGTTAATGATCGAAACATATTATAATTTTAATGATTCTAAATATATGGTTATTAATGAATATCCAATTTTACAAAAATCTTTTGCAAATAACTGATTTGGTCAATGCAATTATGCAGAAGTATTTGTGAAACATCTATTAAGAATATAGCTATTTGTTCATATACCATTTCTCATATACTCTGCCGTGCGGTCTATCTATTTAAAAAATAAATAATCGGGGTTGCCTATTTTTGACACTAAATAAATAAACTATGGGTTACTTTTATTTGACACACCATAGAATACACAACAAGTAAATATAAGACTAATTATTTCACAAAACGTGCTTTTATTATAAGGATAATTTCTATACAAAATGAAATATATTGATTCGAGAAATTTAAGTTAAATAAAGGGAACTATATCAGATAACTACAAAACAAAGACAACCATTTAAATTAAGAGCTAATTATTTACCATTGATTAAAACAGCATAAAATATACAAATTATATACAAGAAATAGGATGAGTAACAAAATATAAATAATATAATTATGTATATACAAGAATGTTTCAAAGGATCGGAGATCACATGAGAAAGACATCAGCACAAAAAACAATACATTTGAGAACTGAAAACAATAATTACTAAATCACATGGCCAATGTCATCTATACACCAGCGCCAATTTGTCTATTCACCTTCTCCATTAATAGGCGGTTTAATCGACGTTGCCGCTGATATACAACCACATAAGATGCAATACCGAGCAGAGCTAAAGTCCCTTCAAAAATGAAAAAGTGACGTCGCTGGTCCACCATATCACCAGAACAGTTAAGCCAAACAGTGCCAGTGGATACACAATTAACCTGTTGTTTGTAGCCAGAGGGGCGACATGACGGTAATCCGGATTTCTGTAAAGATAATAATCATAATAATGAATTACACTACTTATAGTATAGTTGAATTAGGCCAAGTTTTGAATGAACCCGGAATTAATTAGAGCAAATCTGAAAATTGGCATGTATAGTAGCATTAAACATTAAATATGAGTAACATATTCAAAATTATGCTTTGGAGAAAAAAGTTATAATGTATCAAAATGGCTACGGTTAATATACTATTATGTAAAATATCTCCTTCTAATTAGCATAAAAACTTTAAATCACAAATAACTGCTTTATCATACATTTTAGAAGCTTATAATGTATTATCAATAGAAAGAAAAACACATATAAAGTATCTAATGCACCAATAATTTTTCTAAAAAATGGACATGTCAAAAAAATTATGATTTCAAGGAAGCATCTGAGACCCTATAAATATGTTACTAACAGATAGAAAAATGACCATAATCTAAACTAGGGTAAGTTAAGACTAGAAAATTTTCAGGATTACTCAATGGTTAAAAAGTGCTGTTTTAGCACCAAACTATCACTTTTTGACCATTGAGAGATTCCGGAAGATTTTCTATGGTTATTATTATGGTCATTTTTCTATCTGTTGTAATACATTTATAGATGATTCCTTTTTAAGATATTCCCTAAAAACATATTTTTTTTGACGTTCATTTGAGAAAAATGTCTAAGACGTCATACATGGACGTTTTTTAGAAAAATTAATGATCTATTTAGATATTCTATATGGGGTTTCATTCTATTGATAATATATTTTCTGCATCCAAAAAGTATGATAAAGCAGTTATTTGTCATTAAAAGTTTATATGATAATTAGAAGCTAATATTTTACATAATAGTATATTTCATGGCCGCCATTTTGAGACACAGATTAACTTTATTCCCCAAAGCTTAATTTTGCGGATTTTGGATATGTTACTCATATATGTTAAATGCTACTATGCATGCTAATTTTCAGATTTGCACTAATTAATTCCGGGTCAAAATCTAATTCGACTATACTATTAATTAAAACATATTATATTTAAATTTACAAGTGTAAATAAAATTTTAAAATTAATATTAATACTTGATAGAAAAAATAATACAAATATTTTAAAATAACTACACGTTTGGGTTGATTAAAAAATATATAAATATAAACTAGTTATATGTAAGTAAGTACAGTTTACCATTTCAAACTCGGTACATTTAGTACATTTGGTAAACACTTTGTAGTTTTCTTTTTCCTTGCAACCTTTATGAGAATAATCACTTGAGTTTTCTGTAAAAAGGAACAGATTAATTCTTAACATTTATAATTCTAAAGGAAAAACATAAAGTGTATGAAGTGGAACAGTAAATACATAAATAAAAATAAAGCAAACATACAATAAACGTTTAATAAAAAAACTTTTTGTATGATATTACCCGCTAAAACTAAACAAATATTTTAAATGAATCAATATTATATTTTTTCGATAATTTTTACAGTTACTTTGATATAGTGTTTTTATTTTGTACACACATTTTATAAAAGAAGAGAAAATATATACAAAAAATAAGCATTCATATACTTAATAAATTTGCCAAATCCTTTTTCCCAATGAGTGATGGAGGTGGGGATAGAGCATCCTCAAAAAACAAGATGAGAACACTTACACTGAAAAAAAGAGGTCAATTATTGAGACCATTTGCTTAGTAATAAATATCCTTAACAAATGAAAGAACAAAAATTATATTAAAATAGGCAAATAAGTAAAATATTATAACAGAAATTTTCAGATTGTATGCATTCTGTTATACATTCTTGTAAACTATTTTTTTAGATTAAGGAACGTTAACACATATTGTGCAGTGGTATTTCTACTACCCTTTTACGTGTCCACTTTTACTTCAATAAATATAATTTATTGTTTCACCATAGACAAAATATTTTTTAATATCAGTTCTACTATCTTATATATAATTACGTGAATATTTTGAATAATTATATTGATTCTCTTATCAGTGGTGTTGCACTCATTATGATAAAAAAACACAGAAGCACTAAAATAACACAGATAAGTAATTTATTCATAACAAAATGCAAAGATACCTAATTGACCAGTAGGTACAAAATAATGTAAGGAAGGTAATCATTGTGCATCATAATTGTTGATAAAACATGAATAGTCATAAAATCGTTATTAAGATCAATGCTGTTTTTTAAATCTTAGTGCTGGAAAAATTTAATATCGTAATTGACTCTTTTTTCTTTTCTGATGCCATCTGTTGTTGCAAGCAGAAAAATCTTTCGAAAAGACAGAGTAACAACATTGCCAACATTCGCTAGATTATGGAAAGTTTATCGAAAACAAAAGACAACCCTAGTCTACCCGTTTCATTGACTACAGCAAAGCATTTGATACTGTACAACAAGAACGGTTATGCATGACATCGTAAGAAATCGTTTTCCCAACTGATATCAGACTTTCTAAAAAACACTTTATGTCAGATAGACAGCTAGTAAGAACATCAATTGACGGTAAAGTAGTGAACAATCTACGATATGCTGACAATACAACATTATTGAATGAAAACAGGGATAATAATGTCAAGGAAGAGTGAGGTCTACTCCACAAGACAAAGGTCATGACGATTGGAGAGATCCAGTATCCAGAAATTACTGCTGGTAATGAAACGGTAAAAACTATAATTTCAATGTATCGTACATCCCAAAACTGGTGGAAGTGCAAGGAAGTAAGACGTAGATTAACAATGGCTCAAGAATCGCACAATATATAGGACACGACGCTAGATGAATTTTGCGTATAAATGCTTTCATGGAAAGAACACAAAACCAAATATTTTGTTTCGCAGAAAGAAAAGTAAGATATCCATAAAGTGTATTGAACATTATAAACAAAAGGAAATTGAAATACTCTGGTCATGTTACAAGAATGTCCGATAACAACTAGGAGAGGAATATAACGAAGGACGTACGCAGCAGAGGAAGGCCGAAGAAATGGTGGACTTATGTGGACTAAGAGGACAATAATTAAATGAACATGCTCAGAATTGTACACTCTGGGGAAGGGTGATTGCAAGGACCAAAAAGCGTTGGTCCATGACATAAAAGACCTTCGACGACGACCTGTTGTTGCAGCTACTCGTTTAGTGGTCGTAAGTTCGATTGTAACTCATCACCCTAAATAAAATATTTCGGAAGGTTGTAGAGTCTCCACAAAGTTTTTCGTTTAGTTGCAATTGTTAGTTTGTACAAATACGTCTGGATCCTAAAGAATCAACCAGTCCAAAATACACAACACAATAGACATGAAATCTAATATTTGAATTGCATGACAAAATTTAATTTCAAACACAAATAATTATGTGTATATAACAGATAGCAAAATATTGAATATAAGTAACAAAAGGAAAAACCATAACATGTGCTCGTATCACAGAACCGTGCCAGCTAAATTTACATGGTGAGACATACTCGGGGTTGTAGGGGGTGGAGCCCAGGCCAATTGGGTCTTTGAAATTTTGATAAGAGTAGACTAAAAGTTAATATTCCACGAAGTTTTCTGGATGACAATACAGTTTGATAGAAAACTATTAGTCCATATTTTTATATTTTTTGGTGGAAACATGGTGTTGAATTGGCCGGCCGGCCCTGTACGACAGTTAAAAAAGTCTTGCAGACTTAAAAATAAATTCAATAAAAATACATAAAATTTCTTGAAAATCAATAACAAAAAGATTAAGCATGGTGCTAGAATAAAAACGCTCAATGCAGGAATATTTCAAAAGTAAAATAACTTTCAGCATTGTATAATGCAGGCCGCACAATCACTGCTTATGTTTGCTATTAATATCCCAAATTAAGTTGTTGCTAATAGGTCAGAAAAAATATTTGAAAAAAATTATAAATTTCATGTTAAATTTTAATGTATATCAGATGTAAAATTAGGAAATAAAAACCAAATAATATCCAAATAAATGATGCAACTTACAGAATCATTCCAGCAACAGTGATTATCATAATTTTCTTTGTACAGTATTCAATCATCTTGTCTGAAAAAGCGAATATAAAAGAATTTATACATATATAATTATGGTCTACACATAATTTATATAATACAAAAGTTCCAAAACATTAAATAAAAAAATATTACTTATATGATATGCACAATGAACATTTAAAGTTATACTAAAAGTTTAAGTTAACTAACAGCTTTGTATTTATAAACAATATGTATATAGTTAACATAGTCAGATAAACTAAATTAGTAAATATATAATTTGCATTTATAATCAGTGCTTCAATCAAGATAAAGTGAGTTGGTGTAATTTTTCAGATTTTAAAAGATTAGATTATATCTAAAATTAAACATTAAATAAAAAACATAGGACAGTTTTGATAATCTCAAAACCCAATTTGGATTCTTTGACAATCATTTTAAAGAATTAATGAAAAATTTACCAACCAATCAACCTAGGTATTATGAGTATTTTAATTCTGAAATTTTGCATCAAATTGTACCTATTTTTTACCCCCCCCCCCCCCCCAAGCATGACATAATGACACACTATTCAATGATATGGTTATATACACTTATATAATGTTGCCTTTTTTCCCTTAGCCAATCAAAATCTTTCAATTTAGCACATGTGTCTTTCAGCTTATTTCTCTTGACCAGTCAAATTTCAATCCCCTTTGGACAGTGTGTCTGTCTGATGATTGTCACAAAAGGGTATTTGATACCAGTGGTCTATCTATGTAAATGATTTCATAAGTAAGCCTTTAGATGAAAACTATTTTTTTAGAAACTCATTCATTTATATGTTATATGAAAATCACTATGTTTGTGATCCATTGCAAATGTTGTGTTGCTCATTGGAAAAAGGTTAAATATGATACTGTCTATGTGACTATGATTATTTTGACTGCTACTTGATTACAAAGAAATCAATTATGACCTGCCTAAAATATTTTAAATTGTGACATATTAAGCCATTTGTACACTGGATATTTTATCTTTTCTCATTCTTTTAGATATAAATTCCTGATTGAATGCTGGATATATCCTCCTAGGTGCTAGGGCTGCATACAATGCAGTCTGAAACAAGATGATTACATTTCATTTTAAGGAATTATTATCAAAGTCCCTATTTTTCCAGCACTGGAAAAATAATTTTTAAGTTATTCTTCTGGCATCAGAAAAATTATAATTAAGGATACTGCTGGAAAAATAATTGAAAATAATACCTGATGCAATACAAATTACAATATTTGTTTTAAATGATGCATAACACTAACAAATGCCAAACAAAAGCCCCACTGGTTAAAGTTGACTTTCCTCTCTCAGCTGCCCCACCAGTTACAGTTGACTTTTCTATTTCAGCTGCCTCACTGGGTACAGTTGACCTTTCTCTCTCAGTCACCATTCTGGTTGCAGTTGACTCTTCTCTCTCAGCAGCCCTGCCAGTTACAGTTAACTCTCCTCTCTCAGCCACCCCACCCTGCTCACTACTTCTCATACATCTACCCTTCAATGTATTTATGAACTATTAAATTAATTCAAACAACAGACATTGGGTTAACCACATTTATAAGTAATGCTGGCATATATGTTTTCATTCAAATATTGAATTAGTTGTATTACTTTTTGCAATAGTTCATGAAAGAAACACTTAGTATTTACTGTGGTATATCCTAAAATATACTCTCAGGATAAACTATAAAATGGAAACTTGGATATAAAATGGATACTGTTTATGCAAAAAAATAAAATAATAGATTGCAAAATATCCAAATACAGGTCTTAATTCAGTGCGGTAGACATGGAAATAAAAGAAAACATTGAACTTATTATCCTTAATTACTTATATGCAGCTAAAAAAGGCTGTGCCAATTGTAATAGGCCCTTCAGGTAACAAATTAATGTATAATTTTTTCCAAATGAGTAAAGACATTTAGTCATTCACAATGGAAAAATAAGGGTATATATGACCTTGAATTATTTTTCTAGCAGCAGAAAAATAATTCAAAAATAATTTTTCTAGCAGCAGAAAAATAATTCAAAAATAATTTTTTATAAGACGTCTCTGTCTATATCTTCTAAATAATAAGTCAGAAGTCGTCAGTTCTCTTGTAGTATGTTATATATATATATCTTATATTGTATATATATAATATTTGTGGGACCTTATTACTTCAAAATACAGCACTTATATACTTTACAAAGTCTGGGTATTAAAGTAGATGCTGTTTGGGTGACGTGACCCTCAGCTGGATCGTGGTGGGCGATGACTTTTTTACTTACAAAATAAGTTCATTTATATACATACACTTTATCTAGGTTACTTACACGTCAACTCTCAGTACAATAGAGTTCACTTATTTTGTCAGTGAAAATCTTAGGTGCAAGTACTTTTACAATTTACATCAATTGTACTTTCACCAAATAAATAAATAAATTATATATATAATATTAAATCAATATCTATACCCTTACATTTTTCCTGTGCTGGAAAATAAGTGACTTCCAATTATTATTTATTATGGATTTACATATTTGTTTTATGTAACACATATATATGTGTTATATTAATGTGAAATATTTAATAATCATAAATATATCTAAATATCTTTAATTTTTATATATTTAAACTTGAATACTAAAATAACTTGAATTACTATTTCAAGCATTAATGCAGATTTCAAATTTCTATGAAACAAAACTTTACAAATTAATATGAATAAAAATCATATGTAGTGGTTATATTTCAATTAAGTTATACCACTACCGAATATTATAAGACTACAACAATAAATTACCAATAATGACGTGTCAATAATATAAATATATTCCGATGATTCAAAAAAGTAATAAGTGTGTTTGAATTAATACAGTAGTTCACGAGGGACAAATAAAATTAAAATTACAGAGTAAAAAAATTGGATAAAAGTATGTATAAATTTTTTATTTAATTAACAAAAAATTTATTCCTTTTTATATTTAAATATTATTATGTTATTATATTTTAATTAACTAAAAATGCTAATTAATTTTACCTAATTGAATCTTCCTGAAAAACTATTAAACTATAAATTAAATTATTTAAAATGTTTAGCAATAGATAAATAAAAATTAATACAAACATAATTACTCTTATTATTCTATCGTCGATTTTATATACTGTGGAAGCATTTTTTGAGTGGGTACCGAAAATACGCTTTTCCGAATTGCATATTTTTCTTATATATTTATTTAGTAGTATATATATTTGGTTTATATTTATGGGGCTGTTTAAAAATGACGTCACGCTGATTAGGGTGAGGGGTTGATAAATCCGTGTCAACAAAGCGTGATGAAAGGGTATAGGGGGTTTCCAAAATTGTGACGTCATTAAACATTCTTTTAAAAGCCGCATAGAGAAAGATAATTCTGTTGTATTATCTTTACTCTATTTTTAAAGAACATTGTTTCATTTAAATTAATCGAATTTACATCGTCTTATATGGATTGAAATGAAAAATGGCAGAAAATGTTCCACTTGCAGTCAGTTCTAAACTAGATGAGCTGAAAAGAACAGAATTAAAAAAATGAACCTTTTTTTAATTTATGGGGACGTATAAGGGGGGGGGGTAGAACTATGTGACGTCTTTTCTGAAGGGAGTTTCGAAATTTGTGACTGTGATTGATACAAAGGGAAGGGGGTAAAACATAACCCAAATTTTCGTGATGTCATTTTTGAACAGCCCTATATTATGTCTCTCCTTTAATCTCATATTACTATATTGTTAATTTTTTACTTGCCGATTCCCATTTTTTATTGAATAATAAAATCTTTCTATTATTATTAATGACCAAGAAAACAAATTTAATCAGTTTTGTAATTTACATGTAAATACCAAATTAGATAAAACTGAACCATATTAATCAGATGATCAGTTGTAGTTGTAGGCTTCATAATTAGCCGGAAAATTGGTAACTGTGACTGAAAACTGGAAACATCAACATCATCACCATAGGTATCGGAAACATAAGCTAATTCTTTTATGTTTTTTTTAGTATAAATCATTTAAAAGGAGAGACTCAAGCTGGATATATGATTGAAAACTTTATATACCAAACCTCAGATCAATCGCCGATGATATCAAGTCAATGGTTTCAAAATATGTTTTTCGAAATTCGTCTTTGGCTGTTTCGGAAAAAGAGTGTGTGTGCCTCAGGCCAATTTCAAATCTAGATGGAGCCCGCTTTCTTGTTGTTAGTATTGGCCATGGTATTGGCTGATCGACGTCTGGAAAGTATTCTTTCTTTAACATATTGTCCCATAGAAGGAATTAAAACACTAATTGTTTCTAATGGACTGGATGACCTCTTGTTAGAGATACTAGGTGATAGCCCGATGCAGCAGACATTTTTGTATCCTGCAGCGATTTAGACAAATTGTTAATGTGGGATAGGAGGCGAAGTGAAAGATGCAGTCCAAAAAAGAAAGTGAATTTTGTCATTTGTGCTTGTCACCCAAGAATTCTTGTACGTACTTCGGCGAAGTCAGTTTTTTACCTTAACAAATATTCCATTCTTGAAGAAGTGCACTGTAATTTTCGAGAATCCGTTCGAAACATTTTGCGCGAACTGTCCACCTTGTAGGACACAGTAGTAAAATTCCATAAGTAATGACAGCGTCTGCTTCTTGTTCATTGAAATTCTGTTTTATCTCGCCCAGAATATTCTGAGGCCTCGGCGAATACTTAATAAGTTTAACTATTTCTCTTGATGTATCCATAGTGTCGGACATGATTTTGCATTCTGTAAAGATATCCTTCACGGTCAAATTTAAAGAATGAGCTTGGCTGTGAGCTTTTGGCTGAAGATTTTTAATCTTCCTTGCCACAACTGCATTCAGGCTTAGCATATTACTTGCTCCATTGACCACGACAATCACTCGACATGAGAGTTGCAGACTATTACAAATATCCTTGATAACAGAAAATATTGTGTCTGTATACTAATGTCAAGTATGCTATAAAAACCAATTTCTGGGCCGTTAATTTTGCACATAGTCATTTGCTCGTAATTCGAAATAATTCACTGAAATTTGAAAAAATAACAATTTACCCACAGAGAGACGTTACCAATCCATGTATAAGGGGTTATTGTATCTATAAACTGAGCTGCTGCAGGGTCTGCTAATCCTAATAATATTTAGGGTTAAATATATTTATTACAAATTACTTATGGGACCCAAAATAAGGACGAATAAATGTCGCCATAGACCTATACACCTATCATTACATATGTTACCGGCAATGTATTGAATCAGGCAGTCTATAGAATGCCTAGTCAATCTATACAATGACTATCACAGCAGG
>JAUZNC010058390.1:0-10026 GCA_034780395.1 Vannuccia rotundouncinata | reverse complement strand
TAGAAGTCTTGTTCTGCGACTTATAATTATCTCATGAATTTACCGGCTTACAACTCTCCACTCTTCCCAAATGTCAGAATAATGAAATTATAATTTAAATCATATAGATTTATAAACATATAATAGCACTAGAAATAAAAGGATGTATAAATTGCAATATATATTAGTAAAAACAAGCGTAACATACGTCAATTTACCAATGGATCACATTTTACAATTCATACCAAATTATTTTGTAAATTTTATTTTAATATTTTTAATTTTTATCGGAAACCAATCTATACAACTTTGTTTTGCCTGCATTCCAAATTTTAAGGTTCTAACTCAACAATTAAGTGAATTATAGAGGGTGTTCAGATTTGCGCACCATCCAAAGTTAAGGTATCGGTATGCATTTATGTTTATAATACTAAAAAAATTGTTATCAGTATATATATATATATTATTAAATAATATTATTCATTAACGTTATATAAACAGTTATTATTTTTTTAAATTATAAAAAATATATTTAAACATATTGATAATTAAATAAAATATCGTAACATTGTTTCCTTAGTATGTAAAAATATCTAATACCTACATGACGATTATTTTATATACCAAATGTCATATGTTTGAATATACAAATATATTGATAAAACGTCAAGACTTCTAAAAATAGTAAACTGTTTGTAAGTAAGTAAGGGTATAAGTAATTCAATGTATGGTCAATATCAGAATCATTGTGTATAATACATTTACATATGTTTGAATTAACTTTGTACAATATTTTGAGATTTTCAGCAGAATGTTCGTTGTTTATTTTCTAAATAAATTTATTTTATAACTCATCTTGTTTAAGCATTTTAATTGTATACACTTAGTATTCAATATTCTAACATGTTACTTTTATTTACATTATGTAATGGTATAATTATTATTAAGAAATAGGTACTTACGGTAATTCAATTAATGTTAATACAAATGCAGCTATTTAAAAATAATTTTCACGACACTTATTGAATATAATATCAATATCTTTAAAATGTAAATTAAGCACAAAACATAACACTACAACAATTTTAATTTTAAATAATTAGTTAAAAATATAATGTACAGTTATAAGAAGTAAAAGCGTTGTACATGACATTTATATAAACGAAATAGATATCATGTTCATACAACGAAAGATCAATGCTCGATGTTATCGTATAGAAATTTGAATCATGAATCCCATAATACGCGTAGAAATTTGAATCATAATACGCGTATTATGGGATTCATGATTCAAATTTCTAAATAAGCCAGGCATATATTATTGCTTTAGTTACAGATGTGATGGCTTCGTAGATATAAATCAATCAATGTTGATGTAGATAATAATCAAATAGAACGCGCCTGCTTACATTGCATATCATATAATATATGTAGTTTAATGTAATGTCTATGATTCACAGACATTCTCTCATTATTTTAGTATTCTGTTTTGATTTACATATATTATTTATCTATGAACATAACTCACAATTTATTATTATTTAATTTACTTATCAATTGGCTTCATCAACTACGTTATAGTGATATTATAGGTTGACATTAGTCAGTGTAAATGTTCAGTGCAGTACTAGTGTTCTTTGACTATATGTTATATAGATAGTGGGGATCTATGTTTAATATCTATGGATTCGACATGATTTCATTTGTTATAATACTTATTATATATGTATCAATAACTTCTAAGTCATCGTTGTATTTTATAAATATCCAATCAACATACTGTGAATTCAGTTTCCAATAACGTGAATTATACATCGATAACAGATCCAAGCGAAACGTAGACTGTGGACGGGAATTCACCGAGTTGAGTGGTTTGTCCATTATGTATTATCCAACGGGGTCTATCACACATTACAATTCTCATTATCTTAAAGTTTATAAACAAATATCTCTACATCCAAATTGAAAATATTATAAATAGTACAATTTGAAATTGTGTACAAGTTTATGGAAATAATATTTAAACACACATTGCGGAAATAATACGTTTCTTAAATTACTAAATATATATGTGTCATTAAACTTTTTAAATGAAAATTGATCACAATTAATAGTGAAGTAAAGGAAAAAATATAAGTTACTCTTTGCAACATAGCAGAGGTATTCACACTGGGTAAGTTAATAGTTGTGAGTATATATTTAATCACAGTTTCAGTAAAACACCCTTAAACACACCATCAGACAGCAACAAGCATATTCGTGCATGTGAGACTTGTTCAAATAGTGGTGCAAATAAAAAAGTGTATATATATATGTTTTTTTCTTATCCTTTTCATTAAATAATTATATTTTACTTAAAACAAATTCTTTGAAATTCAAAAGTTTCAAATTTTATTATTTTTATGTCTTGTGTTTGATTGATTTACATTTTAATGATATTGATATACTCAATAATTGTTCTGGATATTTTTAATTGCTAACTATACATTTATGATTATATTTATTGAATGACCGTGAGTATTGCTTAATTGTATACGTATACAATATTAACAATGTAAATTATAGTAAAATGGTAGAATGTTTGGTGGCAAGTGCATTACAATGTAAAACCATTAAAAGGAATCACATTTTAATTTATAATATATGTGTTGCGTAAGTACAGAAAAATACGTTTATATATGAACCAAAGACTGTCAAGAGGATCAACCAATGAGAGTTAAATGGTTTGTCTGACAGTCTGACTCCAAGGAACTGTATGTTTGCTGTTACAAAACTATTCTTTTTAAAATATATATATTAAAATATATTATGCTTTTTTATACTGTCCATACATTGAAAATATATAAACTTTAAAAAAAACAGAAATATAACATGAACTATTTTCATTTGAATGAATAATTTTTAATAAGCTTTAAATATGGATTATATAAACAGTTGACAATTTTAGAATTTGTGAAGTTCCGAAATAAAAAGTGTTACTGATGTAATAGCAGACATTTTAAAAATTAAGGTTAAATACTTATAATTAAAACCATTGAACAAATTAAACATTTAAGTTTTACAATAATTTAATATCACTTGACATTAAATTATTGAAAAAGGTGTATGTTTTGTGATGTTTAGAGGCATACACATTTTTAATAATACTTAATACAAAAAGTCTGTGAATTAATGTTTTTATGTAAAACATTACAACCTCTTGAGAAATAAAACTGTTTTCTAAGTGTTCAATAAATTATGAATTGTCCAAAACAGCAGAACATTAATGCGTCAAGTACATTTAAAGTTTTCCTATAACATCGTACTCGTGATACACTGCGATGCCTGCATAATTCTTCAATTCAGATTCCTAGAGGCGTTTGTCACATATGGTTCCTTTTATTTCCAGTTATTCGACGCCCAGTGTTCAAGCATTTTAGATAGCATTTTTTTATTTTGGCCGGGATGTACCATAACAATAATTGTTTAATGATACATTCACACTACTCACTGGTATTAAATCAAATCCGAATTCAAGGATTTTTCATATAAGGGTAGTGACATAATATATTGTGCTCGTTAGTGTTTGCAAAATAGACGTCATGTTTTGGAATATAATCTAATTTAAGTTAATAAATCCAGTAATCCAAAGTCATCCATAATAAAATTGAATCTAAAAACGATGACTACAAATTTCTCTCGGAAAATACTAAGCAACAATAAACAGAAAAAATATATTTATTGTATTCAATTTACGTGAGATAGTTTAATATCTGCTGAAAAATTTAGTTAACTCAGGTAATACATACATTTACGAAAGGTTATTATGCTTAAATGGGTCAAACCTTTGGCTTACAGGATTTAAAATGTTTACATTATATCGTACATAATATATATATTTTATTTAATTGTGTAAATTATACACATTTTAGTACATAGTTTATAACAATTTTCATATTTGCGTATCTTAACCATTTACTAATTGGAATTTACATAATCAAGTAACTATTGTATTGCATACGTATTGTATTACATTACATAGTAAAATGAACATACTAGAGCTATTAATTAAATACGCTGAAACATTAAATACACTTTTACTAATCATAACTAAAGTGTCATGGTAGAATCAGTCAAACGTGTAATCTGTATATACATTATTACTCATACAACCAATTTTTAATTAAATTTATTGGAATCAACATTACTTACAATAAACTATCAGAACCAGATAGCATTTCCATTATTAGCTTAACAACATTACTTAAAAAATGTTGTATTACTCAACCTTTATTGGCGAAGAGGCCAGAGACGTGTATTATACCTTCAATGATAACATTATACATTCAAATAAAAAACACAAACTTAACACTGTATGTGACCAATTTACAAAGTATTGCAAATCAATAACAACTATTCCATTTGAACGCTTCAAATTAAATGTAGGCATAAAAGAAAGTGGTGAAACAGATGAAAAATAAAACATAATTCAGAGGTTTGCATTAAGACACGAAGGTACGTGAAGCCTATTGCGTGAAGACAACCTCGGTTTAAGGAAGATGCCATCTGTAGTGACACCTAATAAAACTGTTATAACAATTAACAAGTACAAAAGTACATCAAAATATACAATAAAATAATGAACTGTGACACGGTTAATCTTTTAAAGCAAAAGGTCAACATGTTCCAAATCTAATCATTTTCATTCAAAGGATAATTTTGATTTGTATTGAAAGAAGCAATTATTTTAATCTATTGGAGTCACTGAAGGTTCAGATCAATAATCAGTAATTCATTAAACACATATATGGGAAATCCAAGTTAACAAATAAAATATCGCAGATGCAGAAACTTTTATTTTTGGTCACAACAAATATGTTTGTTTTCCAATGCAATGTTCAATGCTTATTTACCCAGTTAACACATATCGAAAAGTACTTAATAATTTTGTTTTGATTTAGCACCAATTCATTTTAAGATTACTGCTTATGGAGCAAATCCACTGGTGGTACTGGGTGAAGTTGTTGTCAGTGAATGGCATAAAAACAAAACAAATGTGTTTAATTGTAAGCTAATCAGTGAATGCGTCTTTCTTTTACAAGTTTACAAAACTATTTGGACATGAGCAAATAAGATATATTCTGTTGATGACCCCTTACATGTTAGATTAAATCCGGCAATTAAATCTTTCAACATTGTCCAAGGAAAATCCCTATTGCAGTCAAGGACCATTTGAAAAAGGAACTTGTTGATATGACAAAAATGCTTTGTTCAACCAGTTATAGAGCAAACTGAATGGATCCGTTCCTTGTTAAGTGTGCCAAAGAAAAACGATAAACTGCGAATTTATTTTGATCAAAATACCTAAACAAATGCAATTGTAAGAGAAATTGATCCATTGTTTATAATTAAAGATATACAAAAGGAATCCACAATGGCACGTAAGGTCAATTGATCAATTAATACTCAAAAGTAACTTGCTTTTAAAAAGGGCTCAATTTTTTTTGTTTCAGTCCTTTTTCGAAATACTTGTTAAATGCATTCCATGCCTCTAATAGTTATATTAAGAATGTAAAAGAAGAGCAAGATAATGTTGGTTTTGGCCAATATTGACTAATGACATCAAATAGTTCATATCGAAATGTGATGTCTGCATAAACACACATCAAAACTAACAGAAAGAGTCAATCATACAACATGATATAATAGCCCGAGTATAGTCCACAGTTGGAGTTGATATTTGTAAATGTTTTGGACACACACTGCTTATTGAATTGGACTAGAACAGTAATTATATTGCAGTTACTAATCTCAAAATAACTACTACTAAATGAATAACATATAAGTATCTTCAAATTATATTCTCTAGATTTGGTATTCGGCACTTTTTGGTCGCAGTAATTGAAACTACCTTTTTTCATCAGCTGTATTTCAGAAGATATGGCTGTTAAACTTGTTACTTCATTTCCACAGTCAAACAAAATAGCTGTAAATGCAGTCTATACAGTAAAAGTATTATTTAACAAATTATCTGTTCAAACTAATTTGCTGGCACTTTTAGACTGACGTAAATTTTAGACTCAAAGTGTCAACACGATCCCTGCAAACAGATTATTCGGAAGACGCAGGGCTGTACTCCATTTCCTTCCACTTTAGTATTGCCTAGTCGTGGGACAGGAAGTAAAACAGAATAATTACTATATAATAATTATAATTAGAAAATATATTACAAATTTCAACACGGCAATTGTGTTCACATCATAGATATTCTATATTATTTAGAACTAGATTGGACATCTAAAATATTTCTATACTGAAGTATGTTGCATCGCGTGTATGGCAAATCCAGAGTTGTGATTGGTTATATAATTGGAAAATAACTTTAACAAAATTTATATATTTAATTAAAACATATAAACAATTATTACAGAAACCGATACTAAGTGACAACAATCAGTTAGATTACCAATCTAGTTAAACTTAAACAAATATAGTATATAATCTATGGTTCACATATAATTACTCGAAGCTCCTCGTAGCTATAATTATATATATATTATTGTATCAACACAAAATGTTAAACCATAGTGAATAGAATAACGAAGGTACAACAAAAATGTTACTATAACTTTGTTTTTCTTTAATTTTAGATGAATTTATTATTTTTGTTCAATATTCTGAACTTATATATTTTTAAATGTTATGGATCACGTTGGCGCATTCATAATGGAATTGAAGCTCGACTTGGAGATATCCCATACGCTGCACACATATCAATTGGATCAAATGTATGTTCTGGAACAATTATTAATGCAGACACAGTTATTACGGCTGGTCATTGTTTAGCAGGCGCAATTGGGTCACGTGTAACAGTTGGTGCTGTTGATTTTATTTTGGCATTACAAATGTTTAGACAAGGCAAGATTTAACATTTCCAAATGTATTGGAAGATATTCATACAATATGTAATAATTACAATATATTTTTGCTATTTTCCAGTTAGAACTATAATTCATGTAATCCCCTATCCTGGATATGTCGATATGCCTGTTTCTTGCGAATCAGAACTTACAGCATCGAGAGATATTGGCCTTGTAAAACTTTCTGCCCCGTTGAATTTTAATCAACATGTTAAACCGGTGGCTCTTCATTGTGGATCCATAAGACTAGCAGAAAGGTTTAAAGTAGCAGGTTTTGGTTACGATGAAAATGGAATGTAAGATTAACAATATTATACTTATTGAATAAGTGTTAAAATATTTGTTATATTTGATGTGATATTTTAATTATGTTTAAAATATTTGTTAGTTGTTACACATATTAAATATTATTGAATATAAAATATTATTGAATATCTAAGTTTAACAAAATTAAAGAAAGCGAGCTTAAGCCTAGAGCACAAAAAATATTTAAATAAAATTATATTTAAGGGAACGTTTGAATGCAACACAGTCACAGAACATTCGAATATTACTGAGTAAAGTATTCCACGAATGTGTAGCAATATATAAAAAGGCACCCCACCAAGCCAAATTTGAACGATAACACTAAAGAGTAATGGCTGACTGGGATCGTAAGTCGAAATGAGACAAGGACGGCCTAAGAAGATTTTTCAATTAAGTTGGAGCATTTCAAAACAATTTTTTTTTGTTAAACAGAACCTTTGAAATTAAATTCGTGTAGAAACTGGAAACAATCGAGAGATTTTAGATTATGTGTAAAATTGTAACGCGAGCGTAGTAATAATTAAAACAATCTGGCAGAGCAGTTTTGAATGCATTGTGGTTTCGTGAGTTGCAACTGTGTACAAGTAGCTAAGATTATATTGAACTAATCGATATTGGTAGAAATGAAAGAAATAATACTCGTTTTAGCAATGTTTTCGGCGATATGACGTCAAATTCTATCGATATTACGAAGTTGTATAAAACATTTTTTTCCGAAGCGCATTAATTTATTTTTCGGAAGAGAGTTTACTGTCGAGAAAAACGCCGAGGCTGAAAACGAACGATGAAACAGATAATATTATCAGTATGCAAGAGTTTCATTGCAGTAATTGAGTTAAACTGAGACTAGAACCACAGACGAAAATTCGGACTTGTTGAGGTTTAACTTAAGACTGTTAAACTTGAACCAATCTATGATATCTTCATAACATAATCGAAAAGGATGTATTTGTATATACAACATCAAAAGAAGCGTAGATGATTGTATTATCTGAATATATTTGATGATTCCAATTGTAACAATCTATTATGTGTATTTATAATTGGTCCTATAGGAGAGAGCTTTGTGGTACACCACATGAAATGCGAGCAGAACAATTAAGGAGACGTGGGAGGAGCAGCTAAGGATCCACAGTGTGAAACACATAACTTATATCAATGAAAAAGACTGCATACAGGTTACCAATATCAGCGGACTTAGAAATATTATTGATAATTTTAACCGCAAGGCAGTCTCAGTGTATCATCCAGGCCAGTAAAGTGACTGAGATGATGGCACAAGAGAATGTGCATTAGATGTTTGCTGAGCTCTATGGAAACAAAACGCTAAATAAACTTTGATATGAAAGACAAACCCAGATATATTATGATATGTTTTCGAATTTTTCTAAAGGCATATATATATATATATATTCGCAGGGAGACAGAACACCCTCAATAAGAGATGCAATTATCAATGTCAAGAAAATAGATGCGAATAGGTTCAAGAGGACAGATTTTTGCTTTAACGAGTTTGAGTTGCATATGAACTTGGTCAATGAAAACAGATGAGAAAGTTTAAAATTTTGAATTGAGTGAGCGCAAGATGCAGAAAACACAGTTTGAATAGTTTTGATTTAAGCATCAAAATAGTAACAAAACGAGTTATCACAATCAATAGGATGGTTGTAATATGGTAGGGAACTATGCGATTTTCGACGAAAGATGTTATTAGGTCGTTAATAGAATCCCAGGGAAATCCAGAAGTTGCAGATGTGTCAGTAATTCGTTTACTATAGTAGTCACTTTTGGCTTTATTAACAGGATTAGACACGTAATTCCGTTGTTGAAAGAAAATTAGGCGATCACTGTCATTCGTGGAAATAGTTTTATAATTTTCGTATTATTCATTTGACAGCAGTAATAGTATCATTATACCAGGGACAAAAAGGACGAATGTGCACAAATGGAATAGGGGTGTTTCAAAGTGTTCCTAAAAATAAAAGCGATACCACCACCAACTCCATGGTAATGAATTTTATACACATTTTGATAACCACTAATGGTGGATTCTTTAAGAGATAAATCGGAGTAATGGGGTTGCCACGGTTCGGTAATTAAAAGGATATCGAGTTTGAAAAGTAAAATTTCACATGTAAGACGAATTATTAATCAAACGGGCGTTTTACAAACCAATCGATCAAGTCAAGTCATTGAATTTTGAGAGACAAAAATGGTTAGGTTAGCTTGAATGGTTATACTTAAATGCAGAGGTCAAATTTGTTGATCACATAATCATTTTTGTATAAAGAACCCATAGACTGTTTATAGTTGATAGTAGAGTTTAAATTCTTGAGTTCACGTAATTTTTACGAAGACGTAGATTTTCTTTTTCAGGGGAGGCTCGTCATAGTTTAAGTAAATGATCCCATTTGTTGAAACAGTCTTAGAATTAATAACTGCAAGGCGCTTGCATTGAAGGATTTAAGTGTAAACCGTATAGATCGAGACTAGTTTTGAGGTTTACCAAGACGAATAGGAGCAGTCTGTTTTACAACGTCCACCTTAGATAGCAGATCACCGACAACGAATTCTGGGGAATTCCCATCTTCAAGTACAGTACGAATAATGAAGTAAGCAGATTTCTTATGATGTCTTACTTTTCAGTAAAATTATATTCACTTGAAAAAATCCATTTCTTTTTACTGTGAATCAATCATTGTTGTAGATCATTGTGTAGCTTGGTAAATTGCGCGACCAAGTCATTGCGTAATAGCAATAATGCTTTGTTTAGCAAATCTAAAGTAAGGTTTTCTGAAGCGGAAATTAAAGTTGAATTATTAGCAAATATACGAAGAAAACA
>JAUZNC010058389.1:0-11387 GCA_034780395.1 Vannuccia rotundouncinata | reverse complement strand
TATTTCATCATATTATGTAAATATCAATAATTTTGCTTAAATATATAGGTGACCAAAGACTTTTGGCGACCACTGTACATTGCCAATTCTATACTAGTATGTGAATCACGCATGGGATTGTTCAGGCTTTTTTCAGGCTAAAAGGTCATTTTTATATGTCATTATACAAAATTCAAAGAGGTAGAGGAGGTGCAGGTTTGGTGCATGTGATACATATTTTCTAAACAAATTGTGCTGCTTTTGTTATTTTATATGTCTAAACACCTATTTATATGTAATGATGCTTCAAATTTATTCACGCTTTAGTTGTGAAACCTCTCTCTATAAATTTATCTCATTATGAGTGCCCTTTGCAGGACTCATAATTTTCTGGTAAAAACTGGATCAATACACTGCACAATTTGCACTGAACATGTGTACAAGTCCTTCTCTTAGACAACTAATTCTGCTAACTTGGCCACTTGTACACCTACAAAAACAAATTAGAAGAAATTCTTCACTGTGACCCTCGCAAGTAACAAGAGCAAGTCAACTATGAGGGCACTGAATTTTTGAAGCAACTTTCTAACAACCCACAAGAGAAATATGCACAAGAGCTCAGGGCAAATGTCAAAAGGTTACTTAGAGTCACTTTGCACAAAGCCAGTTCAAAAAGATCTTTGGCTGGAGACTCCTGTCAGTCTTCTAACTCTGTCTCATCAAAAGGTATAATGTTTCTGGTCATAGAGTTGATACAATCAGTTAGTGAAAATTTATCCACAGTCACAACAGTTCACCAATTCACCACAGTTACACCAACCACCTGAAAAAAATATATGCAAAGTACAGGTGTATAAATAAATGTGTAGATATATTAAGAAAATGTGTTGGACACATAGGTAGACTCATAGAATAGCCATTTAGAAAATAGGAGAAGTCAATACTTGTAATATATATTTAACTTTAAAAGAACAAGGTAATATAATGATGTACATACATAATCCAATAATACAACTTATACCACTAAAAGCGATTTTTGTATTATTGGAACTCTGTTTAGCTGGAGTAAACTACAATGTCAGTGTAGATACCCAGATATATTAGATAATTATAGATAATTTGAAAATTATTATATATAAAAATCTAATTCTAAACATTTAAGAAAAAATTAATTATCATTCATTTTGTTAATTTTTATTTCAAATGTATCAATATTTTTTTTATTTTACTGCTGTTTACTTATTAGTATTTCATTGAAAATTATTTTAAAAATTTAATGAAAAAGTCAAATCTCTATTTCAAAATTTTAAAATGTTTTACTAAATCTAAAATTTTAGAATATTCTATGACAATTGAATTATTTGATATAATTTTTTATTTTAAATAGAAATTATTACAAAATGTTATTAAACAAACTAACAAAAATATTTTGATAGCTTTTGAAAAGTATAAATTATATTATTCTATAGATCGTCAGAACAGAGAGATGCGAGTCCAGATCGACTGTCTTACTGCAAGATTGAGTGATCTGGAGGAGGAATGTAAAATCAAGAGAGATGATCAAAATGTAATTATATCTCGTCACAATGCGGAAATATCAGAGCTTAAACCTCAAGTGAGAAGTATTCAAGGTATGAGAGAACGTGTAACTAAATCTACTAAAAAAGTGGAAATCATGAAAGTACAGATCGACACCATCATCGCCATGACCGGTGGTGCTCGAAATGTGAAGTGCAGATGCGGGCACGAGTTTATAGTGCCCAAATTTTTGGCTCCCTGTGAAGATGGTCGAGTAGATTCGGATAGTTCAAGTAAGTGAATAACATGTGATTAAATTTATGTTTAAATATTGAGATAATTATGTTTGATACTTCTTGTTTTGCAGGTTTGCTTTCTGACTCTGCTTTGTTGGGAGATCTTGATAATCCAGAAAATGTTCCGGAAATTGTTCATCCTATTTTACAAGGTATGTTTTGTTTAATTTAATGTTGGTTTATTTAAAGTTTCAATATTTTTCACAGTTCAGTTTGTGTTAATTTTTTTTAAATGTCTAATATTTTAATTCGGTGATATATTTAGGATATTCGATTCCAAAATGAATACTAATATTAAAATAGTCAACTGTAATTTAAATTAAAAAGTAATCATCGCTTATAAGATCACCCCTGATTTATTGAATTACATTACTTGCGCTAACAATGTGCAGGTTGACAAACTGACTGCTATTTTAACCCTAGAACGACAAGGCGTTTTTATACCCCTAGTTCAAATTGACCTACATCCCCTAACTCTTAATAGAAGCAACCAAATTCCTAAAAAAAAATTACAAAAACTTTTTAGTCATAAAGTCTATCGATTGGTATATATATATTTAATTATATTGTTTTAAATATCAATAAGTAGTATAAATATGTTTCTTTAAAGATTTTTTATGATAACTTTCTAAATAAATAAGCAATTTACACTTTTTTAAGGAAAACTGTGTTATTACTTATATAATCTTTCGTGATTATCTGATCATCAAAAATATAAAAATGACTTGTAGATATTTGAACCCTTGATCTGGATAATAAAATAGAGGGACCAGATCACTTAGTAATAAATATCTGATATTTAAAAAATGGAATTCAGATTTGGAACTCCGGTGCGCAAAAATCACGATTTTTAGTTTTGATACAAATCAAAGTGTATCAGATTCGCATCTTACTAGTAAATGTAATCTGATTTCAAATAAATTCAAGATTATAATATGTAACCATAATTTCAATGTGTGTACCAAATTTTGAATCATTATAATATCTTCGAGAACTAGAATCAATAATAATATAAAGGGTGGTCCAAAAAATTTATACATCATTCGAAAGCTCTAAAAAATAGTTTGGCAGGTACTGAAAATTTCAGACCAATCGACTAACTCCTCTGCGTGCTAGAGCTCTTTTAAAATGTGTGGGCCAATTTGACCCTTAGTCTTTCTAGGGTTAATCAATCTTTAAAACAGATTGTTAATTTTCAAATAATTAAAATCTCATAAATTGTTTTTAAAATGGTATATTTTAAGTATTCATGTGGTTATTTAATCATTGTAAATATTTCCTCTCTAGATGTGGCAACACAAACTGCAGTGAGGCTGGTTAATATTGAAGTGCAAGCCAACCCCAGATTCAATCGTAAGTGTTGATTGTTATTTATATTTATGATCACATCTTTGTTTATTATTGTTTCAATTTCTCACATCTCGTTATTGTCACCTTATTGTCCTTCATTTTCTTTGTCAATTTACTCATGATTGATGCACACAGCATTTCCTTTGGGGTAGCGTACGTTATTGTAAATCACAGAAATTCCAGCCGCTATCTAATAATTCTGGATAATGTTTAAATTTATTCATATGTTCATTGACATGACTTTCGTTTCTTTCATGTTCAAATTGATCCTCCGTGTAAATAATTTTGGGCCCAAGCGCACATAATGAAATAAATTTAGTTTGTTTAGTGCCCTATTCTTTTTTCTAACTCAAGGGCCCTCATAGTCTTTAGATGCATTATAAGCATTTAAAAGCTAACAATTTCGGCGCTACGATTTAGAAGACGGCTGCTCTCGTCGCTATGTTTTGGAGGTCTTACCCACTCTAGACCATTATCATGCCTGTTAAATATGTAACGTATACTATAAACTAATGATATGTATAAATATATTTTTAGATCTCATTTCGGTATATTAAAATGTACAGGGTTCATACGCAGTCTTGAAAAGTCTTGAATTTCAAGACTGCCAAAAAGTCTTGATTTTGTGATAAGGTGTAAAAGTTTTGAATTTTTAAAAAATTTAAAGGCTTTTAATATTTTTTGGAATAAAATATTTTTTTATGGATGAGTTAAAGTTTTTTTTTAAATGCATATTTATTAGTTTAATATATTTTTAATATTTTTCAAATGACATGACAAATTTTTTTGCTGTCTTTTTCAACATATATTGAGTAACTCTAAGAACTTTGTAATAGATGCTACATATTATATTATATACTCTATAAAAATATATTCCAAAAAATGTAAAAAGTTGTCTTAAAAAGTCATGAATTTATTTTGAGAGAGACGTATGAACCCTGTACAATTTAAAGAAATGTTCTCTAACTCCAAAGAATTATTTTTATGTTTGCATATGTTTCATTTCCTTATATTTAACAGATAATAACTGGCGTAATAATTATTTCTTTACAATCTTCATCAGAGAGGAACAAACAAAATATATACTATTCAAAAGTATAATTTTGTAAATAAAAAGTAAAATAAAAACTGTGATAATATTAGGTCGACTATTAGTATTTTTCTTCTAAAATTTTCTTTGGTTTGTTTGTATTGAAATTATTATTAGCTGTTAATATTTTCATAGATAGTTTTATATTTTACTTTTGTTATACGTTTTGATTTAAATATTTTTATCATTTCTTCAAAACAATCAAAAACAACATTTTCATCTAATATCGATTATTTGTGATTATCTTTCATATTTCTCTTTTTACAGATGTGGCCACACAGGTGACTTCGAATCAACAACATTTTGCCTCTCAATTTAATGGTGAGTTTTATTGATCAAAAGAATTATTTTGTCAACATTGTATTTATATCATGACTAATTTTTCATTTCTGACAAAGATTTGTCCTTCAGAAGAATTATTAATTAATTTAATAACAAGGTGTCACGATGATTTTATTTAATGTTACAAAAGTAAACTATACTAAACAGTTTTTACATTCAGATAAAATTTCACGTTTATTAATAGCAGAGGGAAATTGTGAAGAAAAAAATATATTAACATATGTTAACACAATATTGCTTTTGCGTCTTTTAGTGCTCATTAAGATTAATTAAGAGTTTTTACTTTGTTGCATTAATAAATTAAGCTATTATATAATAATAAAGTTATCATGTGAGTAAGATATAAGTAAATAATAAATATCTCTTTTATATTGTGCTTTTCTTCGAACAATTTTTACTTTTAATTTCTTTTAACAATTTTTACCTCATCAACTCACGACTGAAAATTAAACTTTTTTAGAAAATGGAAAAATAATTATAAATACTAAAAAATGCAGAAATTATCATTTTGTTTACGCATTTTTTTCATTTAACTTGAATTATTTTATTGAATATTTTATGATTTATTTACCATGTTTTCACTTGATTAATGATAGTTTTGCTGGTTAATACAGCTTTATCCTAATACTGTAAAGAAGAATGTTTTCAAAATGATTTACAAAATAAAATATTGATTAAACACAATCTGTAGAACTATTAATTATTCAGACTGCTTTTGTATAAATAATCAACATTTTGTTATTTAATTTATCCAATGAAATTATTATTTTTTATTTGTTATTTTTTGTTTGCAGACGAAATGAATTTTCCTCCACCTACTCCAAGTAAGTTTCAAAATGAGAACAATTTTAGTTGAACTTTGACATTCACAGTTAAAAAGATGAAATCTGTTGTAAGAAAATTTAAAAAACTTAAATTTAAATGATTCTATTAATGAAAATAAATTTTTATTTTCAGTTTTCTATGTGTTTTATCTCTTAAATATTCAAATTAGGTATTAATTTAAAAGATAAAACATTCCTAAAATTTTATATCACTGTTTATACATTTATATGCATTCTTAGCTTCAAAATCAATAAAATGTTCGACCCGGACCAGTTTATCGGTTTGATTTGCGTTAATCTATCTGGCTATAATTTCAAGCCATTCATTTTTCAATTCTATGATTATATTCTACTAATGCATATAATACATGTATTATTTATAATTTTTTGATTGTGGTTTTCATGACTGGTCCAGACAAATTGAAAAGATCCCAATGTTTCAAATGCTCCAAAATTACAAGCGAATTATGAATTTTCTGAAATCAGCATTTTCTCAAACACAATCGAGCTGTTGTTAAATAACTTTTCCATTTCAGTCACAGAAACGTTGTAGACATGCTCTCTATCAGTCGTTACATGGTCTCCTGTGTTAATTTTGTTTTTTCTCTGTTTTAGTGGATCTTTTTATTCTGACTTACAATGTACCTACCTATAAGTTCTACACAAATATAGCCAATTTTATTCATATTTTAGTACTCACATTTTTTTTGATTTAATCAAATAATTGCTAAAATAAGTTTTCACCGCAATCACAGGTTGAAATATTGATTTTCTATGATTCTCTCAGGAATGCTTGCACTGTCCGGAAAACTTATTCATGGCAGTAAGGCTGGTCCAGTAGTTTTGTCTGATCAAGAGGGCAGATACGATTTCGTGCCACATGCAGATCTCACAGAACAAGAGTTAAAAGACTGGTGGCGAAGTCTCGTCCAGAACAGAAAAAAGAATGACGGTGGAATTCCCGGTTCCGTTCTTCGGCTCCCTGCCTCACTTGGTGGATGGATGGTGCAGGTTCTTATCTGTGGTGCAGGGCAAGGAAAGATGTCTGTGGAGGTCTACTTAAATAATCTCTCTCACAACACAGCCGCTCCTCTTCCGATCTCTTTCCTTCTCGAAGTTAAAGTCAACAATCGTGTGTCTCAAGGGGAGTGTGTGCTGACCAAGAAGGGTGTCTACACACCTGGCGTCTTGATTGTGACAACTGGTTGGAACCCTGATCATCGTCCTCCCATCCATCTTAAATTCATCAAAAAATAACTCTTCACCACTTTCTGTCTGTGTCACACTTTCTTTATCTGAACTTCCTAAATATTTTTAATAATTGCACCACTTTCGTCATTTATATATTCCTCATTTTTATCATAATTTTTAAAATTATCACATTTTTGTCATAAATTTTAGATCTTCATTTATTATTCAATTATTCGTATTTTTTCATTTTTTTAACTAAATATTAAGGGACTCATTTTTTATCTGTATTTCATCTGACACTAAAATCGTAGTTTATTATTTCTTTGAAAGTGATTATAATTACAGCAGTGCGTTTTTCTCAAATGATTGAATCATTTCGATATCATTTTGTTTTCTGTATTTTGTATTACAGTGTATCCCTTTCATATGAAAACAAACATCATTTAATTTTCGTGATAATATATGCAAATAACATTGACAATGTGACAAGTGATGTCCACTCTCCAGTTCACTTATAATCCACATTATCACAAAGTTCTACCAGCAACCTGTTTGTTCAATGCTCAGATGTGGCCGTCTGAATGTTCTCTTGCAGAACATCATGAGGAAATTGATTGAAGACTTCGCGGATTGATTCCTTCAATAATCAACAGTCCTTTGTTGAGAGAGACAATCTTGGCCTTCACCATTCCCCACAAGGCATTGTCGCATGAATTCAGATCTGGACCTCGAGGTGGCCACGGGGTTGGTCCAAATTTGACGACCTACCGGTCAGAAATGCCCTGATGGTGTAAAATTATGTGTATAAAAGGCATAGATAACAGTTTGTTGTCCGATTTGTAATAACTATGATTTATGCGGACAATGACGAGATTTAACTTTGTTTAAATGATCAATAAATGATTAGAAATTGGATTTTTAAATATTTTGTACAGTTGTTTTATATAGTAGCATTGTAAAAAATTATTTATACATTGAAAATTACTAGATCATACAACTGTACATTGTTAGTTAACTGAATTTTTTAAAATTGCGTTATTGTAAATTCAATATTAACTACAATAATAAAACAAGTAAAAGTGTAATTATTAAAATATTTTTGGATAATACTTATACATTCTAATTATTTTAAGACATTTCTTTTTTCCAAAGAAAATTGATCAATGTTAAATTTTTTAAATTATGTTTTAATTATAATATTTTTCAAGTATAGGCTGTTCCGAAATATCTATGTATAAAGTATTTAAGTGAAATGAGTAACTTTAAAAATTATAAAAAAATGGTTTTAAACAAAGGCAAAAAAATTCATAAATATCATTTTCAACAATTTTCTAGAGAACTTTTAAAGCGCTCCTCATTCGATGACTTGTAAAAAGGTGACTACTATTTTTCAGGAACATTGTATATATATGCGATTCAATGTTTGCATTTCGTTCAAAACGAATTCGTATTGTATTTTACATTCAACATTATTAAATCCTGATTAATATAATAATGAACAGTGATATAATATTTACTATAATGTACAATGCTTCATTCCAAATATATATATAATTACACTAGGAATTCAATTAGGAAATATCGATTAATGTACATTCTAATTTTTGTTATCTATTTTTTTTTGGAAATAATATGTAAGTTTCAATTTCAGAAAACTATAGATCTATTTTTACCTATATATTTATGTATTTCAATAATAAATGTGCTGTGTAATTTGCTCAATTTTAAAGAATAAAAATATTGGAATGGTTTAACAAATATTTGTTTACTCACTCAATGTCACTTCCAATAAAGACTATTTATATACACTCACACTGAAGCGAACTCCAAGCGCATCCATATTTCCATTCTTATTAATGAAGATCAAATGTTCGTAAATAATGTTAATCAAAAAAATAGTATTTTCAAAGCGTAGGCACCCACTATTAAAAATGCGTATTTGGGCAGATAACACGGCCTCCGATAAAAAGGAAAAATAGAATTAATGTTTAAACCTAAAAAATTTCAGAATATGAGCTTCAGCATTTAAATCACAAAAAGTAATATTACAGATTACCAAATCTAAATATATTTTGAATTTATAAACTTAATCAATCAACTAGTCAGTTTTCAAAAAAACAATAAGCGTAATAACGCATACCCGACCTCAATTTATAGCGGCCCCTATATATACATCAACATTTTATAATATATGCCTCAGAGGTTTCACATGAATCTCCTTAATTATTTAACAAGATTAATACACTTTACCAATGCTTCCACAAGTACAGTTGAAAAAGCCATTCTCGAAGTTGACCGCATATATATGCAAGACGACCTCCTTGATAAGGTGAAAGTTTTTTGCCTTCTTTTGAACGTTTTATTGTTTCAGAAAACTAAAAAATTTGCTATATAATATAACTGCGTTACGTAAATATGAAATAATGTTGTTTAGGGAAATAAATTTCAGATATTTAGAATGTAATGATAAAAATGGTATTTCCACATTAAAACTACTTTAAATGACTATATATTATACATTTTAATATTTTTTTGAATATTATTTTTATTTATTTTTCGGCGTAACAATATTTAATTGTAATATATATTATTTCCTTTCAGGTACTTAAATTTTCTGCCTCAATAAAAAGAAATTTATTCCAATATATATATATATAATTATTTGTTTAATATTTACTTAATTAGTTGTATGTAATTATATTGTGTATATAATAGTTTACAGTATTCACTTCTGCCACCATCACCATATTAAGTTTAGTTTATCTTATTATGTGTGAGTGTATATTTGCTCTAGTATGATTTTTTTATTTTGAAATTTATTATAATGTATGCGAAAGTAACCAGTAACATATTCAATATTTTAAAAATGATGCCTTAATAGTTATTGATTGAATAACACAAAGTTTATTCTGGTTGGTTCGATTTGGCAAATATTCAGTCAGAATGGGTTTACCAGCATTCATATATTATGTCAACAGAATTTTTTAGTAATGGCTGAAGCAAGACATTCTCAATTAAACAAAAAGATTTATCATCAATCAGCATGCAGTTACCATGCAGCAACCTCACATCCTTCAAAATCAACTACTTTTTCTCTTGTTAACAATTTCAAAGCTGAGGGATCTGTGACAGATACAATTAATTCTAGTATGCCAGGAACTTTATGACTAGAAATAATGCAGCTATTAGGGCTGCCACTTTTATATGAATTAGAGTAAACTCATAAACAGGTCAACTTATAAATTATAAATGTTTTTCTTACTTTTGAAATTTTAAAATTTAATATCTGAAAATTAAAACAAATTTATTGAAAACTTAATAAAAGAAAAGCATTGATTGATTGCAACAAGTTAATGTAAAATTTATCAAAATAATAATAGTATTTAAAAAATAACTCCATACACAAAATTGAATAAAATAATAAAAGTATAGCTAAATATATAAATTTAAAATCTTTTTATAATTCTAAAAAATTTCATTGAAATAAAAATATGAATTTTCCAATTATATAGGTTCATACAAGATTTATATAAGATATTTACAAGACTCATATAGATGTTTATGAGCTGACTCATTTATAACTTCACCTGATTATCTTTTATATACAGTCCTAAGAAATTAAAATTCTATCCCATAATGGAGCTTAAACTAACAAGACAAAGTCTTGGCCATATCATAAAAGAACTGGGCTTAAAGCCATATCACCCTTAAGCTCTGCATATATTGAATAAAGATAATGCTGATCAACATTTTGTGAAGTTTTTCTTGGCCATTTTTCTTTCATATTTAAAACAAGATCCTCACATTGTTGATAATATCATTTTGGTAATAAAGCTTCTTTTAAATTAAATGGCAGAGTTAACAGATATAATTATGTGTTTGTTGATCTGACTTGAATCTTTATGAAACTTTGGAACATGAATTCAATCTACCTGGAATTACAGTTTAGGGAGTATCTATAGACCTTTATTGACATGTTGGACCTTTTTTTGATAATACTGTTTAACAGAGTTTATACACAGTTTTAAAAAGTATTGAATTTCAAATTCAAGACTGGCAAAAAGTTTTGATTTTTCAGATAAGGTGTAAAAGTTTTGAATTTTGATAAATTATAGTAACAATTTTACTTTTAAAGGCTTATAAATTTTTTGGAATATAATACATTTTATGATTAAAGTGCAGTATTTTTTGAAATGCATATGTTTTTTGTTTTTTTTTCAAATGACATGCATCTTTTTCCCTTGGATCCCTTTTGGGCTGACTTTTTAACATATATTGGGTGACTCTAAAAACTTTGTTATATATTATATATACATTTTTGGACTTTGTGATAGTTGTAACATATACATATTATAAAATACTCTATTAAAAATTAAATTTTTAGCTATATTTATATAAACATAAGACATATCTTTGTGATCATTACTACATATGCATATTATATTCTCTATTAAATATTACATTGTTGGCTATATTAATGTGAACATTTAAGGCTGTATTGATAAGAACTTTAGAGTTCATATTGCAGGCTAAGTTATAACAGCTTGCATAATTGTATGTTTCTAAAGAGCATAAAAAATGCATATTACATGCAGATATAATTATAATATAATCCCTTACGGTCTTCAGGGACAGAAAAGTTATTTCCCAGAATGGTTATATAAATTCAAATTTGTTAGTTTGTGTCCTTATTGTGTCCTCATTGATTAATTATTTTTGCGTCATTTATAATAGCAGCTAATATGGTGTGACACATTCAATTAGCCTCCTATGCAGATTTATATATAATATGAACTC
>JAUZNC010058387.1:0-11392 GCA_034780395.1 Vannuccia rotundouncinata | reverse complement strand
ATAATAAAATACTAAATAGAATACCTATATAACAATATATATTATCATATATATAGAATAGTATTGATAATATAGTAAAAATAGTAAGTATAAATATAGTATAAAATTGTAATATATATTAATATATAATTGAATTGAAACAGTATAGATGAGTATAAAATCATGTAGAAAACATGAGCAATTTGTAAATGAAATTATTCAGTGATATGGTTATATACATGTTTTTGACATGATTTTATACTCGCCTACTGGTTTCAATTTATTTATATATTATTCTAAATTACAATTTTATACTTTATTTATACCTACTATTTCTACTATATTATCAATACTATTCTGTATATATGATAATATGTATTGTTACATAGGTATTCTATTTAGTATTTTAGTGTTTTATTGTTATATAAGTATTCCTTATTGTACAATTTCATATACAATTGCATATATCTTATATACATACAACTTATTTCTATACTTATATAGCTATGTCTTCATTAGATTCTAATGATCAGGATTCAATGGAATCACTTTAATCTTTATCATCTCTCTTGTCTAAACCTTCCTTTATATAGATTAGATAAAACCCCAAAATGGAATAAGGTTTTTCCTGGGGTAGATAATAGGCTTCAAGTCATTTCATTTTTCTATGTGTGGGCTGAACATTTTTACCAATGATCTCAACAAATCTCAACTGTCCTGTGCAGGGGAGTCATGAATATGTGACTGCATCTCTCAAATTGTATTATCTATGACAGTGCTACTTTGGAACTAAATGTCAAAGCATGACAATAAAATTATATATGATCAGATTTCAACAAATCAAACATCAAGAACTTAGATTGATTTTCCTTTGTATTATAATAGTGATTGGTGTTATAAGTGCAAGGCAGATTAACACTTATACAGATATACTTATGTAATTTATACCAGTACCATTCATGCATTGGAGCTCTTCCAACAACACCCTATAGTAATGCAAAAATATAGATTTTTACAAAATTTATGTTTATTTCAGTTTAGACTTCCCGAAAATATTTTTCATAAAAGTTGACAGTCTCTGATATTGAAAAACTGAACTGACAATCACAATTATGTATAAACACAACACAGCTAGAAATACAGCTTTTATTTAGATTAGTTGCATAATATTCTCAAATTTCTATTACAAAAAGTTATTTATATAGAGAGAGAGATCAGGTAAATTTGAGTCATAAATCTGTATATACATATTTTATATACATAAAATAATTGTATACTATTCTAAGAGCCTTCACTACAAATATAATATTTGTTGATAAAATTGTCTATTTAGCAGACAATGAGAATACAAATTCCAATAAATAGCAAACATATAAAAAGTATATGAAAGTACAATATACCTATATGTACTTATAATATATATTGTAAATATAAAGTTAAAAAAGTATTTTTTTAAATTAATTTTTCAATAATTGTTTTAAATTACTTTCATTAATTAATTTTTTTGGGGGGGACATGTATTACCTATGCCTAGTGGACATTTACTACTTATTTATAATAAATGTCCCTAAGATGTGTTTAGATATTTAATCCCTATTTTTGGAGCATTTTATACTTACCACTCCTTCCTGTCCTATGAATATTTTTGGGATGGGATGTTTATTACCTATAGCCATATTTACAAACATAAAATTCACATTAAATCTTGTTTTACCTGTATAAATCATCACTCTGTATAATAATTAAAAATTAAATTTTACTTAATTCTATTCCAACACATATGTTTAAATTTAATAGATATATATATATTTAGAGTATAATATATTTAAAGTTTCAAATTATAGCAATTATATTTTTGTTCTTAATTCTAATTGACAGGTAGTTGGTGGTTGAATATAGTAAAATGCATACAACAAAATTTGTACCTATTAAATGTAGTAATAACATGGGGTTTATCTGTATAATTTTGATAACATTGATAATTTCAACAAATATATTATAAAATTTATTTTTACATAATTTTTTAAACCAAAATGTCATTAGTATAAAAAACAGGTTTTAATATTTTTGAAAATTTTTTTGCATTTATTTCTAGTACTTAATATTTATTTATTAATTTATCATTTTTTTAATTTTTTTTAAATTTATTCATATTTTAGTTTAGTTTATTCTGTCAAAATAAATTAATATGAAAGAAAGAAAAAGTTTAATATGTATTGAATGATTTTATTGACTTTATTGATTTTTAATTTTGGTACTAAAATGTGCTTAAAGTGGTTCCAAAAACATTATATTTTAATATATGTATATATTACTAGTATTTCTGTACATAGTTCTCCTGTATGTTATAGTTTTTAAAATAATAGTTAACTATTTTATAACTATTCTATTATAACCGTGTCCCTTATTTTCAGATGTGTGAATTTTCAGGAATTTTGAGGACCCCCAGAGGTCATTTTTGTAAAACTATAAATAAAGTATAAAATTGATAGGCATGGAGAATCATTCAAAATATTTTTTAAAATATTAAATTATTTTTAAAAACTAATTTTTGAAATAAGTATATATATTTATAACTACATATTAACTACATATAACTACATAAACCCCTGCATTTCAATATATATTCTTATATCTCAAAGTTATCTCTTAGTCTGAAAGTTGCCTCCTTCAAAAGACTTAATTGACAATACTTTGATTAATACCAAATTGTCTTTTAGATTTTTATAAAATATTGTTGATATTTAAAAAAAATACTTTGCAAAATAAACCAGTAATATCTTACAGAACAGTAGTTAAGTTTTACTTTTTGCACCTCACTCCTAAATTTTGGTTGATTATATATTAAAAGCATTTACTATTTTTATTATGCTTTGCCATTTAAATTTACTGATTTATGTGTCTCCAATTGCTAATACTAATTTTAAAACCACACAAATTTTAGGAAGCTTAGCCATCCTTAACCCTCTATCAAGGTTTCTACCCCTCAACCCCAGTATGGGCTTTTATCCTAGACCCCACATAAAACCAATTTGAACCTTCAGTGCTCACCAGTTTTATTATTTCCTGCCTATAATTAACTAAAGTAATTTATTTAATATGTTGCATTGAACTTAATTTACTTTCAGAACCATTGAATTTAATTTTTCCCTTGAATTTTTATCCTATACTAATTTTTATTAGTTTTCATGTCATTTTTTTAAATTTTATACAATAATATAATTATACCAGTTTATTCAAAAATCAACCTTATTTAATATATTAATAATCTGTTCTTTCATATTTTTATATATAGAAGTGATTATGAACAATATTAAGATAAACATGGTTAAATTTATATAATTGAATCCTGAAAATTGCTTGAATGTTACTTGAATTTCAAATTGGAAAAATACATGAGAATACACTCAAATTTTAATCAATAAATGAATAGAGTTTTCAATTGAAAAAAATATTTTGGTATTATAGAAAACTTTGATAATACCAGTAATTGTTTTAAGAGGAGGTCTCTTATAGTAATAAACCAATAAATACTCCAACTCCAATAATTTGTTATGTTTATTGAAGAAAAAACTCCTGACAGCTAAATAAATGTTTTCTTCTGTAGATTTTGGTAGGATATATATAAATACTAGGTTGCATAAGAGCTCTGCTGTATCTTATATAGTTCATTGGCAGGATGATTATTAGGCAGAGATGAAGTTTTGGCTTACATTAAACTTATCTATTATATATACAGTATAATTCCACTATAACTTACCTTCAAAATACCTTTCAAATTGTACTTTATATCCAAGGTATCACTGTAGATGTTTAAATAATATTATTGCCCAGACCATGCAAAAAAGTACATTATAGTCAAATGTATGTTATATCTGAGTATGTTATAATAGGATTGTTCTGCATATGCAAAGGTTACAGACATTTTTTTATTGTTTTGGGAATTGAAAAAAGGTGTATTGCAATCTCATTATTTTTACTAGCAATATTAATTGCAATGATAAGTTTTCATTTTATTGAATGTCTAAAAATCTAAACCATCAAATAATACTTTTTTGGCTCATTACAGATCATCTTCTGAATACCTAATGCATTCATGTTATATAAAGAAAAATGGGTGCAAATTCTATATTTAGCTGTTTTTATTGCTTTTATTATGTCTTCAGTTTCTTTTAGTTGTGAAATACATGTAATGAATAGCAAAATCGGATTTCTATTTCAGGTTCACTTAAAATATATTAAATGTAATTAAATCTGCAATATATAATTTGGTAAAATCTAACTAATATATTGATAATAAAAACTTAACACTCAAAATAATATGTTATTTTTATAGAACATATTTCATTTTAAAAATACATGTAGACATCAGAAACACAATTTTATTAATTTATGAAATTTAAAAAAAATTGATAGTAAAATTTTAATAAAAATTATTTATATTAAAAGTTTATTAATAATTTTTTGAATATTATGTTATTCAATAATGACTTTTTTATATAAATAACCAAATAGTTGATTTAAAAATTTATTAATTCTCATACAATAATGTGTTCAATGGAATATAAATTTGTCAGCTGTAATAGTTATTTAGTAAATTTATACTCAAATTTGTATTTGAATGTTCCTTAATCCTATCTGTACCATGGGGGTGGGGGCAATTTGGCCCCCTTCTGCTATTTTCGCTGGTATTTTTTATTGGAAAATTTGAGAATAGTAACCTCTTGTGAATTTTCTTATAATGCACACATTTAAAACTTTTGTTACTTCTGCTCAATAGATATATAGATCTGAATGGTCCATTTTCAAATATTTTACCATTTAAAGATTGATCCACTAAAATAAGTTTGTGACACTTTTAATATTTCAAAACAAGATATTTTATGACATTTTTTCCAGTATGGATTTTCCAATCTATGGTTCAGAATCATACCTAAAATCATTTATTTTAATGTGCCTAAACATAATATTATCAACAATTCATAGATTTTAATTCATTATTAAGATTTTTTATTAAATTTATTCCATATCAACGTCTCAAAGGATAGTTTTTAAAACAATTTAAAGCATTTTGCAAGAATTTAATTTGAAGGCTCTACCTCCAAAATCCGTAAGTTTGTATACATTTGACACACTGGTACATAACTCTGGAATGCATACTGAAATTTCGTGTGATATTTTTATATTGGCTGCATTGAATTTGTATCCTTTTAATATCTATAATTTTATATTAAATACTTCATAATGCTTAGTAATGATATCAATTTGTAAGTTTCACTTGGAAGACTACAAAATATGTTTAGAAATCACTAAATTGTCAAAAAGTGCTGATTTAGTGCCAAAATACCACAATTTGACCATGGGGTGATTTCTGAACATTTTATATTATTTTAACTTATCCTACCTGATAGATTTAAGTCATTTTCCTATGTGTATGTAATACAGATATAGGGTCTCAGATGTTTCCTTTTTGAGATATTCACTAAAAAATTGATGAGCTCATTTTTTAGATGACTGTCTATGACGTCATACATGGACATTTTTTCAAAAAATAATGATGTATTTAGATACTTTTTATAAACGTTTCTATCTACTGGTAATAGGTTATATGCATCCAAAATGGACCATAAAGCAGTTATTTGCGATTTAAAGTTTTCTTGCTTAGATTAGGAATTTACGTTCCATGTGGTCCAGAGTCGATAAAAATCTGTTCAAGGGGTCTGAAAATTTGTATCTTTAATTTTCGATTGCTGAACCTAAATCTATCAGAACCTGTAAAAATATCAACTTGCGCAGCAATAGCGCGCGGAATAACATATCAAACCACGCAATAAATTATTATATATATAACAGAATTTCTAATATAGGACTGGTTTTGTTTCTGACAGAAGGTTACAATTATATATTTTCAGAACGCCCATTTAAAATATTGTACATCTGAATTAATCCTCTTTCTTCATTTAAGCTTTTCCTCCATATTCTACTGTATTGAATAAATGCTTTTGTTGACAGTAATTTGAAACGGAATTTGATTCTGTAAGATCGAATTTTTCACTGATACTGAATGCGTACTACTTCTACTTTATGTAATTTGGTATATTAAAACTGAAACGTAAACAGATATATTTTTAATTCTATGTAATTATTTTATTCTTTATTATTTTAACATTACAATTCGTTTAACTTTTTTCCAATTCCCTTTAATATGTGATTTATGTTAAATTTTTATGATTTAACTATACTAAGAAGCTAAATAAGGATGTACAAAGACTGATAAATTAACATTACACCTGTATGATACGAAGACACACAGTAAATCTATTAGAGACAAGTCAAATTGTCAGGATGCGCTTCAAGTACACGGTAGCTAAACATACCTTTCTCGGTGACTAGACCCCCATAATAGAATGGTATCAAACACAGTGGTATCAAGTGTAGGTTGACATGCACACATGAAGTTCATTCTTGGTTCATTCAGTTATGATAGTCTAAACTATCTTTCTCTCTTCTTCCCTTCCAATCCACACGGTAGTATTCAGTATAACCTGTCCTCAAGTTTTATGTTCAAAGTATAGCCGATGGCTATGTAATCGTTATTTGCGGATTAAATAATTTCTTCTTCCATTATTCGGCCAATGGAAATCTTTATTAAAATTAATGCAGATTATCACAGGCGTATTATACTTCAATTATATAGATAACATCAACATTTTTCGTCATGGAGGTATAGCTATATTATATAGAGAGGAAGTCATTGAGAAATAGAACTGTTCTGTACCTCCTATATATAAAGATGGGTTATAATTGAATACTGAACTAATTATCTGATTTATTGTCACTAATTTAGAAGTACACACTTTAAATTTACAAACAAATTTTAATTCCAATTTTATTGGAACCGTTTTCGCAAATAATAATTAAGTTTTTATACACACAAATTAAACTATTACAGGATTATCTACATGCTCAATTAAATTTTGTTTTATTTATTGTTCATTTCACTTTTATTATTGTCTCCTCTTCAGAGGTTCATCGAACACTAAAAGTTGACTGTAACTCTGTAAAACGGGTTAATGAGCCTCAAACCTTCACTGAAAATGACTTTACCGTGTTGAGGGAAAACGGCAACACCCGTTCTAGAGCAGAATTTGAATCTACCCTCCCAACATTCTACCGACGGCCCAGTGCAGATGCCCCGGTCGATTGTATTCGTCAAGAGTTTATTAAGTCCAAGTATGAACGACGAGAATTTGTTTCTGGCAGTGAGGGATTACAGAGCAAATATAGCAGCCCAACGAAGCGTGGCAAGCTGCTCAAGCGTCACCGTGACAACAACAATTACGTGGAGCGTACATTCGAACTCAACTTGTCAAATAACAGCTTCCGATACTTTGTTAAACCCGATGCCAAAGAAGCCAAAGCGACACTTGATCTAGAAAAAATGAATGCTTGTATTGTGGATGAAACGGCTTTTAAAGTACCTAGAAACACAATGATTATTAATTACCTGCAGGATGGAGCAACTCGAAATATTTTTGTATATTCTGAGGATTCAGCTGAAATCGTAGCCTGGTAAGATTATTTAAAAAAAGATGTTTTAGCTTTCTAAATATATTTAAAATTGTTATAATCTTAAGCTAATATATTTCACTGGGTTAGTTTAATCCAGTTGTTTAATGATAATGTTAGTTATTGTAGGTCTTCATTGTATACATTCTCATGGACTATGTAAAGATTTCTTACAATTCTTATTTGTGACTGCCATGTATCTCTGATATATACCACTTATTTTGTCAGAATATCTCTGTTAGCTTTACATTATAACAACCGCTTCCGTCTTATCAATTTGGTCAAGTTTGTATGCAAACTTTATTATGTAATATTTTATAATTAGCTGCTATGACCAACGACGAATTTTGTTTTCGTAAATGCAATAATAAAGTGTCAACTCGCCAACATCTTCAGGTACAACTCTATCCGGTGCTGCAAGATGCATCGCCTCTGTCTCTCCCTCACCGGAATGGGCCAAAAGATCCACGGCGCAGACCTGGCCGCCATGCTCACCTACGACTACACCATGTACGGCTGGCTCGAGAAGACAGGCCCTCGACCTGGAGACGCCTGGCGAAAGCGATGGTGCATGCTGGGACGTCGAAAGTTGATGTACTGTGACGACAGTATCTCACCAGTAGCCAACGGAGAAATCTTTGTTGGTAACCGTGACAACGGCTTTCATGCCGAGGCTGGAGTTCCAGACAAATGGAAGTCCCCAGCGGGTTCTGCCTTCACACTGGTCACCCCGGAAAGGAGTTACGTGTTTCTGTCCTCGGTTGCGGCTGACCGGGATTCTTGGGTGATCGCCCTGAACCGGCTGGTAGATATTCCAATGACTCTTCAGGAAATAAAGGAAGAGGCGAGCGTTTCGAAGAAATAAGATGAACTCATTGCTGTACATAACTGGTTGATCTTTCAACACGATTGTGAAATGTTTTAAGTTCTTCTTTCCTTTATTGTTATTTTATTGCGCCTTTTATTAATTGCAAATCTTATATTTTTAGATAATAACGTCTCAATAATTTTATTTCCAATAGTTTGTTCTTTTTCTACTAATGAGAGGTATTTATTGACAATTGTGTTTATTAATTTATTCTTTTCAAAAAGTCACAAAATATAATTCAGTATATTACATTTTGTTTATTTAACCTTTGATAATATAAATGGGACTTAAAATTAGAAATATTTTATATCAACGTTTGTATTTTGGTCACCGCCTATTCAAGACCTATATACGTCAAATAAAACTATTTTATTGAATAACAGAAAACTTAAATATAAATAAATAGCTGGTTTGTCAAAAGCGATCATTAATTCTTCTTTCTGAACTCTTTTTGTTGGTAATCTTTTTCGGCTGTATCTTCGTCAAGCTTTTTCACCTTCAATTAATCGATGAAATGCACCGTCTTCCTGTTGAAGGTGACGGAGGAATCATGCGGTATTCCACTTACACTCTCGTACCCATAACTTTGAGATAAGGGAGTATAGATAGGAAAAAGGGTGAATCGACAGTTTTTTTAAAGTTCAACATTAATTAAGGTTTACTCGACTATCCCGAAAGAACACACCCCTCAAGATAAACATATGTCCTTTTAAATAGCTGATAAATTGAACAATAAGTCGTGTTGTTAGTGCTGAAAATATTGTAAACATCCTTGTTAATATCGATTGATTTTACATTTTTTAAATTGGCTTTTGATAAATGATCGAAGAGCAATGATACAATTGTTGGTCAAGTTTTAACAATATTGCAAATTCTGAATCTCGTCTCAATCAACAATAATGGTATCAGGGAGATCATCGCGATATGAATGATGAAGTTTTTTTAGGCTGGAACGAAACTTCACTAAGAAATGAATATATAACGTTACATAGATTGATTAAAGTACTGCTCGTAATTCAGATGGATTATTCTTGTGATAAAACCGACACTCTGTGTGGCTATAGTAAAATCATTTCCTGCAAGATCATGCGTATTTAACTGGCTTCTCAATATAGGTAGTGAATATAAGGTGATAATGTCACTTTTGACATCATTGAAGTTGCACGGATAGTAAATGGAGATGCCAATTGCTTGTTGCAGGTCAATTAGTTCCCTAATAAATTAAAATAATATAATGAGTCATTTCAAAAATGCAATTAAGTTGTTATTTTGTAATTTTCTCTTCGTGAAGACGTTAAAGTCAACGAATTGTTTGCTGTAATTTATGCAATAATCTAAAAAATTCAAAAATGCACAGAATAAAGTGCAAAAAAAGCGGACAATTTATTAAGGAATAATATATATATATATAGGTATTTTTATTTGGTTCATATACCTAATTAGAAGCGTATAGAAACATGTTGTACTTATATATTAGAATTAAGTATGCATGTAATTTGATGCATATATAATTTATATCTATATGTACATATTGTAAATCGAAATAGTCGGATATTGCAAACAGGATTCTTTTCAATTATATCGCCATAACAGTGAACTTCCTTATTTCCGTAAATTAATTAACATTTTGAATGATATATTTATATATATATATAGTTATTCGTCGTTTCAAGAATATTTATGATTGTAATATAATTGTTGTTATGATATTTGTTCACATTAATATTGAATTTTTACCATTTTATTTGTTCATTATAATTTTTAATTGTTTGAAAAAGTTTTCATTAATATTGATTTTTTATCCAGGAAGTCACCCAAATGCCAAAAAGATCTCTGGTTATACATGATGTCTTCCCCCTGGTAATATATAAAGAAGGAAATTGTGAAAATCAACGAAAAATATTTTTACTTTTAAAAATATAGACAACACCCAATAACCAAGGACATCATACAACATAGTTACAGATGTTTGAACCTCACCGAAAGACCGAAAATTTCTTGTTCGTTTTTCATCAGAAATTCATCTAGTCTTTTGATTCCCAGCGGTGGGTCTAGGAAGAATACTTACTCAATGCTCGCACAAAACACTACCCCAATCGTGTATAAGGTACGTTATACAGGTAGACCTTCCCTCTCACAACGTACGCAATTTCCTGGTTGCTACAGCAATCATAATCACTGACATCAACCGACTTCATAAGTTTAAAATTTGAATTATATTATGTATTTTACCGTCGGTAATAAGTTGTTATAAAGTATATAGGTATAGTATTAATTGCACTACATTGTTCAATTTGTTTATTAAATTTGTTTGTGAATGCCTATACTTTATAGTATACTTTTAGACATTTTGCATTATTCATTTTAATAAACATGCGGTTGTTTATATTATTTAACTTTTTTGCTTTTATTGTTATTAATTATGTTCTTTTTTCCTAATTTAAATGAAGTGAAAATCGATGGGTTAAAATCATTCTGAGATGTGGAACACTCAATTCAACAATTGTATACTGAATACTCATTTCAACGTTGAAAATAGCGTGCTGCTAGAATCTGTATAGTATCTATACATTGTATCCGTGTGTATTATATTTGATGATATTTATCGATTCATAACCAAAGAATATTGAAATGGGAAAATAGCCTTATTATTTCTTATATATATTGTGTACTTAGCATGCATGCTTAGTCCATAATAACTATAATTACGACATGGATATAATGGTATTTACTTTCTTCATTATTGCATATAAGTGTTTTTTTTATTGCTTCTTATATTAAAAAACAAATATGTGAGTTACATTTATTTAATTCCTTCTACATTTTGATTGTTTAGTTGAAACTGTTAATATAATAATAATAACAACATGATTAATTAAAAATTATTGTTTAATTTATCACAATGTTTTCATAGTTTTATTTAACTATAAAACAGTCCTCAATGTATATTTATTAATTTAACGTTTTTTTGTTTTC
>JAUZNC010058386.1:0-11392 GCA_034780395.1 Vannuccia rotundouncinata | reverse complement strand
AAATAATGGAATATGTTTGGATCGGTTCCAAATCGAATTGATCCATCGTAGTTCTAGCGAAATGGAAGTTGTTCCAAAAAAGGACGATTAATATGCGACAAGTTGACTGGATACATTCATAAATAAATGAATCAATCAATGTATAAGATCAATTTTTAATTTATGAAATGAATATAATATAATTTTTGGAACTATAATTTATTTATGATTGTGTTATCTATTTATTTTTACTAATACTGAATATAAAATTAATTCAATTTCTATCCTTATTTTTTCAAAATAGTTTTCTTCGAAAATTAAAAGATATATTATATAATTATATGCATCCATAGTCATCGTGAAATTAATATTAGTTTATAAGTGTCATTTTAATGTAGGTACGTGTGTATTTCTATTAATTTTTCAATTTAATGCAACTTAGATAAACTTAAAATCGATGTATGCTATGATAACAAATAATTAATGGTGCATATTTTTACGTAAATATACAGTTTACCCTTCTTTTATTTATATTAGTTATATACGGACCCACTCTAAATATTGAATTAGAATTATATCGAATATTTAAATAATTAAAATGAAACCTCAGTCAAAATATAACCGAATAAATATTGTGCTAGTATTAATCGATTCTTCTGTGGTACCCACTATAAAACTGCAGTTACAAAATAGTGAAACGCTTAAAACCTGGAATCGAGTCTTAATTTTCGCTGATATTATACATTGAATATTTATTGGTTATGTTTAGAGGTTATGTTAGAACATTTAACTAAAAGATTTTAAAATAATTAATTTTATGTTCGTAATATCCAATTAAATAGATTTTATTGTAAATATATGTAATAGCAGCTCATCCACAAATGGTAAACCCTCCCCATCACCTATTTATTAAAACGAATGGTGTGAATTAACTCAGGAACACCTATGAGGAATATTCAGGTCGCATTGTTTATTATTTTAGTCAATGATTACCGCATATTCGGCATCCAATATATAGTCTATACGAAGGGAAAAAATGTATAGTTATTCTATGATATTAGCCTTTACTTAAATGTAACTGTAAATAATGTATCTTAAATATAACTTAAATGAAACCTTGTAACAGACTTAAGTATAAATAAACAGACTTTATAAGTTCATAGAACACAGTTTGTACTGCTCATTGTAATAAAGAAACGATTTTCATTATTTCATTCCAACCTAATCCCTTCCAATATGTTAACAATTCCAACTATTTTCTTACTTGTGACAATCTAGTTAAATGGATCTGCTTAACAAAATGTAAATTACAAAACATCGATTTGGTCAAGGATTTTGAAATTGCAATTGTATATCTATTTAATGTTTGAAGTTACCTCTATATTATTATCTTTTTCGTAAATAAATTAAGCTTATATAATCTTTACAATTGCAACTGTTTTATAATTATATTTTATATGTAAATCTTTTTAATTCTATTGATTGCATGAATTTTGATTAAATTTTTTTAATGTTCAATATATTCAGGCCCGCACGCAGGCAATTTTTATTGGGGGAGGGCGAAATTTTAAATGTGGACTAATATCACATATTGTAGAATAAAAATGCCTATTCTATAAAAGATGATTTTTATCTATTGCAAAATGTATATTTAAATGGACCTCTTAAACAGTTGGGGGAGGGGGTTGCGTACGCACCCGTCGCACCCTCTTCCTGCGTACGTGCCAGCTTTGTGTAAATTATGTTGTGTCTCTTACTATATATTATTTCCGTTGCTGCAGATATATGTTTTAGTATTTGTTATTCTTTTTGTAAACTATTCTTTTTGTAAAAGTACTATTAATCACAAATAGTATATAATTCGATAATTAATTAATTACCATTTAAATACAATATTTAACAATTACATACAATATTTAACATTTACATACAACATTTAACATTTACATACAATATTTAAAATTTACATACAATATTTAACATTTAACATTTACATACAAAATATATATATATATATACATACGAGTACATGCTTTTTTTTGATATCCGTATTAGGAATTTCCATTCAATTTATATAGATTTTATTTAAATTTTTTGAAAATCTAAGGCTTCTAAACTTTGAAGACAAATTTTAATTATACTATATGATTGTATTTTCAAAATCGATTTTTGATTTATTTGATTTATATCATTTATGATTTGTATCGATTTATCTATAGCTATCTAATTTTCAATTTGAGATTTTTAGATAATTTTGCTGTAAGGTACATATTAGAGATTATAAGAAAATTATATATTCTATATTTTCTAAATATTTTCTATATTTTATTAGTAATTTGTTTAAATGATTCAAAAAATAAAATAAGCGTCGGTGCTATGACTCTTTGTAACAAAGTTATAAATTTATTAAGCCGCTTGATATAATTTTTTAACAAAATGGTCTTGTTTGAAAATATAAAAGTTGGGCAACTTGTTCAGGTTTTGCATTGCGGAGAATTACAATTAGCAAAAGTAAGATATACCGGAAGTTTAACTACACGGCGTGGTGATTGGGTTGGATTAGAACTACAAAATCCAGGTATATTTTCAAATATAATTATATTATTTTTTATATTGCAGATGAAAGTATATCTAATGAAGTTATTATCCTTTTTAATAAAGTATAAAACCATATGGTTATGTTTTACATAAATAATGTTATTATATTAAAATTACATAACAGTTTAAATATATTTTACACAAATGATTAACATGCAAATAACTCCTATGTTATTTATATAACAAGACCTCAAATTGGGATTCTGACTGGTCTCTTTTCCATATGCTCTTTTAAAAACAAAATTTGCTCTTTTATATCCTAACAAAATTTATATATAATGGAAAAAACAATAACTATAAAGCCATTAATATTCCTAGTTATAGATTGGCTAGTTTTCTATATTTCAAAATTGCTCCATATTAGCTTTTATTACCACATGATATAATATAATAAGTTTTAAAGTTATTTTATACCTTTTGTCTATACATAAGAATGCAATGATTAATCAAGCAATGGGTAGACCACTTTTATTAATGACATACAATATCATAAATCCAGGTATAGGTATGAACAATTTATATATAAATGAATATTCCATAAATATGTCTTCATAAAAATGGCCCAAATGAGAGTACTTAAAATTCTACTTGATACCAGTGCCTACAACACATAGGTCATAGTATTAACCTCAACAGTTTCCCTCAATAAAAAAATAATTTTAAAAAGTTTAAAAACTCTTGCAAAGCTACTGAGTCATATATTAATGCAATATAAAGCTAAAAATAACAATGGTCTCTAAAAATATCTCATGTTGACAATCTCCATTCATTTGGTTTTGAAATAAGAAGGTAACTTTAAGGGCATAGTGTGGCCTTATGAGGGTGGTTTCATTTTCCATCAAAAGTAACCTTTTTGTGATTGCTAATAAACTCTAAAATGTGTTTATTTTAAATATATTATTTTATGCATATAAATATTCATAAACCTCTTTTATTTAGCTAGAAAACCAAAAATGATTATTTAGAAAATCACCTTAATTTAGCAGGAAAACAATTTATTTATATTACAGTAAAAATGCAGTTATTATTTGTAACTATATGAAAGTAGCAATAAAATTATAAAGATTGGAGACAAAAATTGAATGATTAATGGCTATAAGCACTGTAAAAATAGAAAATATTGCAGTAGCCACTAATTATTTGATATAGCAAACTGCTTCACAGTATACTGAAAATGATTGTTTGTAATAATGATTTTTACATTTGTATAATATGCTCATCCAATAGTATTTCTGCTAAATTAATCCATGCAGAGGTAGGCATTGAAAACTTTATGCTTCAGTATTATTTGAAATGTTTTCAGCATATTCTCAGGTGCCTGCCTATTCCATATTTTTCTCCAAAGTTTCAGTAGAATGGAGAGAAAATATCTGTACTACCCATCTTTAACATTATTTCTATTTTTCAAATATGCCTGAAAATTAGTTTTTGACATGATCACATGCATCTTGCAGAACCTTCTTAATTAGCTAAAAACAATGTGCTTTTGATTGTAAATAAAGAAGTAATTTAGTAGAAAGAAGTTATTTTTATGGATAGCACATTACAGTTGCTCATAGGATTTGTTGTATATCATAATAATGAAGATACAGAATATAAGAATAAGCTACAATCTTATACAAGCATTTTAATTGATTAATAGGTACAAGATCTCAATCACCACATGTCTTTTCTTTTTTGAAAAATACTTAGTATATATGTATAACAGTATAATGTAAAATAGTTTAATACCAATAGTAAGTTAGAACATTTTATATGTAGCATAATAAAGTTTAGTAATAATATTCAGTCACATAACATAATAATAAAAGTTGAAAAATAGTAATAGTAGCATATAAATCAGTCTCATTTAAATACATAAAATAAAGAAAGCAGCAAAAATAATAACATTATTTCAAGTAAAGAGAAGAAGGATGCTCAATGCTTTTGTAAGTCCAAAAATGTAGCATGTCAGAATTATGAAGCTGGTCAGAATTATTTACTTGTGTTCCATCAACATTTCTTCCATCAACATTGTGGCTCAGTGCAACATAAAGGGTTTGCAAAAGCTTATGGACTAAAATCCATTTATTTAGAATATCTGTCCAATGGAACTAAGAGGTCCAAATCAGGTTGTAAAAATCATTGATAGCAAGTTCATTCATTGCAAGTACCACATTGGGCAATATCATGAAAGACATTGGGTGGGAGACCAACTCTAGCTTTGTGGTTACAATACCAAAACAAAAAGCTGCTACAATGCTACTGATTATCTATAGACAATGTTCTTTCCAGAACAAGAATCATAAATGATGAATAATGAGCCTGATCTCCTGATCACTTGCCATTTTAAATTGTGTGGATTCAAATGATCCTACACTGCACATAGATGAGATATAGAATGGGGGGGGAATAGTAAGTTCAAGTTTTATTTGATGCTCTGTTTGATTCCTGCCTTCAAGAGTTCATGTGCAACACTACTTTCAATAACAATCATTTTGGTGATATCCTGTACTGCATCTGACACTACTGCTGTGTACTGGTTTATACACTTACTGATTATATTGTTTTTGAATATATTTTTGGCAATAATTTAATATGGAATACTATAAACAAAATATGTCATTCGATTGGTTATTTTTATAGATAATCAAGTTTTTTAAACTATTTATAACATGGAAAATCGTAGTGTTTTTTTGCTATGCAGTTTTGTTTTATAAATTTAAAGAAATCCTTTTTAAGAGAGCAATATAATTACATATAAACATATTATTAAATAGCAAATAACAAATATTAATATAGCACAGTAAATTCACTGACCTTATCTATTTTATTAAATTCTGGATTATATTCTTATATTACAATTTCTAATGGTACATATCCTTTTTAAATATGCAAATAGTTAAGATATTTTTTTTAATAATTGGAAATATAAGTCATTAATTATTTCATATAAAGTGCTTTATTTATTTTATAACTACTTAATTCAAAATATAAAAAAATGTATTGTTGATTATCTATTTTTATTTTCATCCTTGATTTTTTCATTTTTAAATTAAATCATTTTAAAAATCTTATATAATTAATTATAAAAATAAAAGTAAACAATCAGTAAATGTTTTTATAGGATTAATATATTAGAAATTTATTTTTAAAATGAAGTAAAGAAGACAATAGCTGAAAAGTAAAATTTATTAAATTCTGGAATATTATAAATTTTACTTTTCAGCTATTGTCTTCTTTACTTCATTTTACATTTGAGCTGATGGCGAACCTTAACAAATTTATTGTTGCTTTACCGGAAGAAAGAAATGATATATCAAAAATAATGAAATATTGTTTTTTTCAATATGTATATACTTTTATTGTTGCATTAATTTTTTTTGTTCACAAATAATAATTTTATTCAAATTTAAAAATAAATAAATGATTGCTTTAAAAATTGAATAACAGAAGAAAACTATTTTTTTAAATATTTACAATTTTATTTTTAAAAACAATAAAAAATTACAACTTGTGGTTTCTGTTTTCTGTTCTTCATCTTCTAAATGTAATTTATTGATAATTAAATCCACTTTACTGTGTGGAAATTTAGTTAAAACTTAAAATTATGTGAAATAGTAGATGTGTAGGTATGTGTTTATTAATTTTATTATTAAATTACACTACAGATCATTTTTCAAATTAACACCAGTAAATGTATAAGAAGTCAAATTTTGTTTAACTAAACAGATTTTACTAACAATTTATTTTTAATCATCATTATTATTATTTTATATACCAAATCTACAAATTTCCAACCATTGGTTTAGAAACGATCTTCATTTTACAATGGATATATTCAGATATCAGAAAATTAATATAATTATTAATGTTATAAATTGTATTTGATTTGACAAAATGATTAGTTTAACATTTTTTATTTTAATATTAAATATTATTTAATAATAAGTAGTCTTATATACTTCGAAACATCATTACTAAAAATCAATACCTACCCAATACTTAAAGTGGTCAAAACTTATGTCCTTATCATAACAAATAGTTTATGTTTAGTTTAATTGAACAGCCATGAGCATGTAATTCATTTGCTGGTTAGTTTAAAGTGTTTAATGATAAAAAACTTTAATTTTTAACTTTTTGACTTTCTAGCAAAATTTAGAGATCTGTGTAAACTGTTATCGGTACAAAATATTATTCTTCAGAACATTTTCAATATGTTTTGTTTCGGAAAAAGAATATTATTTGAAAAATAACAGAATAATTTTATTAATTTCTATTTTTTTATCCTTTATAATTAGAATTCTTTGTGATGGCCATTGTCTGCAATCAATACTTTATATTAATATACAGTTAAACTTGAATGTCTTATTTATTTTATATATGGGTTTCTTTTATTGTGCACATTTTCTACTTGTTGTACCTAGTCGGCAATTGTGACGGTCTGTTCAGAGCACGTCGCTACTTCATAGCTCGAAGGAATCATGGACTGTTTACCACTGCCGACAAAATTCGATTTGTTTCCATGACCAGATGGTAAACATTAATTTTTTTCATTTAAATAAACTTATCGTAAGAAAACTTTAGGAAGAAGTATTAAAGGAAAAGTTCCCTTTATTAAAAAACCTGTGCATATATTAATATATTTTGTTGTTGAAAATATTTGAGAGATAATATTTTCTAAGTTATCAAAAAACTAAGAAAGTAATTGAAAAATATATTTAGGTAAATTAAATAATTTACAATCTGAATAATTGGAGATAAACGATCAATAAAAATACTCTTTGAAGATGTTCTAGATTTTTATACAAAATTGCTTTTTTATATAGTTTATTTATTTATTTTTAAATCATAAATTTCATGTTCGCAAATTGCTCTCACAAAAACTTGTTTATCTTATATATACATTTTGAATGAATATACACATACAGGTTATCAGTAAGTTGACCATAAATAAATATTTTTAAAACATTTCCAATTGAGTTTCTCATTGACATTTAGTTTAATAGAATGCATAAATTTAATGTTTCACGAATATTAATTTTTATTGTTAGGTATTTGTAATTATTAATAAAAAATTTTTTTATAGATATCAATAAATTATCTAAAGAAATATCTTTTTAATATTATTTAATTTTTGTTATAATTTTATTTAAAATGAACTTTAAAACTATTTTTTTATCAATATAATTTTCGACTGATTAATGTATGATTTATATTATTAAAGGCCTAGTATTAATTAGCGACTATTTACTGTATTAATCGTATAAAATTGTATATTATAGCGTTGTAAGTGATGTATTAAAAATTGTTCGTTAAAATCACCGCATGCATGCTTGGATTTTAGTTTGTTTGACCAATATCACTGTGTTGATAAGAATTCCACCTTTGAGACTGATTTATTTCACAACGATGGTAAGATGTCCTTTATATTAATTTAATTATGCCCCAGTCAAATGTTATGAACACCTTATTAAAGAATTATTTTAAACCTGACTGATTGACCAATTACATTTAAAATTATTTTCTTTCTTAGTTATTCGATCGTTTTGGTAAAATTATTTTTTAGAATTTGGTTCATTTTGTATAATGGATTTTAAATTATGCGATTTCTTTGAGTTATCAGTTAATTTGACGCTTAAAAATATGACATATTGCATAGATTTCTTACTTGAAATTGTATGTCTTGTTTATATAATACTGAGCATAGAAAGTAAGTTAAATTAAAATTGATAAAAACTACTTTATAATTACTTTTATATACTTTGTATTTTTTTATTTAATTATTTATTATTCTTTACGAAAGTAAGAATTTTATATATTTTGAATTATCAAAAGCACTCCGTTAATTTCAACTTTGTACAGCCCAAGATAATTATCTAGATGTGACGCATAGTACATAAATCGACTTAGAAATGGACATAAAAAGTGACTTTTAGTTGCTATGTTGATTTTTGTATTATTTGTTATTCCGTTTGTTTATTTCAATATACAGCACCACCTGAACCCGATGATCCGCATGGTCCTGTCAAGGTTCCCTATGAGTTCCTCGTAAAATCTGGCAATCTTATTGAAGGTATTTAAATAATACATACATTCTAGAGTTTTTGCATTCTAAGTAAAAAGCAAATGCAAATATTTATATTAATCGTCAGGCCAACATCAGGAAATATTCTGAGAAATTTTTGATGGCATTTTTTGTTAAAAGCTGGCAACCATTCTAGAAGGTATCACTTTGGTCCAGGCTTTCAAAATCACCCGGTTGCCAAAATTGCATTTAACCTTGAAGGTCAAATTTTCAAAAGAATATTTATTTTGTCTTTTACTTTCAAATAACATAATTTTCAGCATGAAAAATTGAATATTTAACGAGTTATAAATGTTTTAACATGAAGAAATTTACGAATTTAAATGCATTTTACTCGTTGACGCTGTAGCGCATATATAATAGCATCTTTGCCACATTCATAAACGAATCTATTCTTCAACTTTATCTTTTAATTAAGTTTAAAATAATATTGACACTCATAAGTAGAAGAATTAATTACGAAAGCACTATACTATATTATAAAATATACTATACTATAAAATACATAATCTTCCTATCAATAACAAATAGTTGATTCAGAAAAATATATGCATTTTTTCAAATTTCTACAATAATAAGAATTATATGTTGGAGTTGAACTGCTGTAATTTATTCTCAGCATTTCAAAAGCAATCGAAATTAATTTTCAAATTTTGCCGTACTGCAGAGAATATTCACATATCCTATAGCCGTAAAGAAATGGTTAATACCGATCTTTCCATATAGTCCGGGATCCCAGAGGTTTTAATCAAATTGTTTGGTGCAAAGGGTTTGATACTTTTATCAAGTAATATGATCCATAGGATGATCAAATATGTAAGTCTTAAGTTGCAGAAATTGTATATTATTTTTTTATGATCATTTTAGTGATTTCCATATTAAAGAATAGGAGAAATTTTTATGGTTTTCACCCAATTTTCATGAAAATGCACATTTCAAAAAAAATAAAGATGTTGTTGACACATTTATGTAAATATATTGATGCATATAATTTTGGTTATCTAAATGTTCTACATATTACAAGTAAAATTATACGGATAAGTCAAACTAATTATTTTCGAGAAACATTTGAATATTGGTTATCAAGCTAAAATAGGCTTCAGTACTAATAATAGTAATAAAAGGAAAAAAATTACTTATATGCATCAATTTATTCAAAAGTGTGAATAACATCTTTATTTTCATTAAAATGCATTTTCATGAAAATCGGGTGAAGACCATAAAAATTTCTCTATTCTTTAATATGGAAAAACACTAAAATGATCATAAAAAAAATAATGTACAATTTCTGCAACTTAAGACTTTCATATTTGATCATCCGATGGATCATATTACTTGATAAAAGTATCAAACCTTTTGCACCAAACAGTTTAATTAACACCCTCTGGGATCCCGGACTAATAATTTCAACATTTTAATTCCAGTCTTTTTGGTTTATGAGATCTTATTTTTTAAACAACAGATTAATATATTCTGTGGACGAACTATATTAAACAGTAGACATGATCATCTCTCTAGGCACTCCTGTAGAGGACCCCTCCTTGCGTAAATCCAACCGCTTTCAACTGGGTCATCTCGTTGGTAACACAATACCCGCTGCCACCATGACACAGCCCCGGTCCACGCAGTTGACCTACTACAGTTCACCCATCCACCGACGGTATCACACCTGTCGGCCCCTTCACTCGGCCCATTGCGACCGAGAGGAACACTTCATCAGTCCGGCCTCCATTCCAGACTATCACATTCCACGGGGCGCCGAGCAACGACAGATGAAGAGAGGCTGGAGTGCTGTCCCATTCCCCAAGCATGTCCATTCTAATCTCATGCGTGACTCATTTCACGATGATTGGTGGAATGACGTCAGCTTATAATCGATAATATTTTGTGTGTGTGGGTGCTCATAATTATCCGAAACAAGATAGACCTGATGTTATCAAATAAATGAAAAACAATCAAAATAATTTGCTGTGATGTTTTGTAATTATATGTTTGTTTCTATGTAAGTTTTTTAATAGTGGCTGTGATATTTTTATTGGTTCTTTTTAAATCAGATTACCTGCGTATAATAAAGTGAATAACAGTTTTGTATATTAATTTATTAATATAATTAGCGTACAGTGCATAAACATACACATTGGAAGCTTCATATTACGTCTAAAAATATTTCTGTTGTGGAATTGAAACTATTTCTATATTTTTTTATTATAATAATTTCTATTTTGTGGGAACAATTTAGCGCCTTGTATAAAATTGTTGAGTTACTCAAATAGTTTATTAATTTTTTTTTTTTTTTAATTAATTCTTGAACTTATATTTTATATGATTTGACTGATTCTAATTGAACAATTTTGTTATATTTAATAATTTAGCAGAATTAAAAAAGGTATTATTCAAATTATTATCGTTAATAGACAAACTTATTAAATTTAATAATATGGCGTAAGATTTTTTCATTTTACAATATCTCAAAAGGAACGGAGATTTTTTTCGACAATGGTATATTTGAATAAATAAATATTCGTATAAAATGAGGGGTCGTAAATCGTCTTAATTAGGTATTAACGTATTATATGATCATTAAACATTGACTATTGGTACTATTTTCTAAAGGCAGGTGACATGCTGTTGACATTAATTTTGAATAAATATTTAATTTAATTTAAAACATTAGATAGATAGGTGTTTATTTGAATAAATGGGAATCGGAATCATTCATATAATAAGATAATACAGGCGAGAACAAAA
>JAUZNC010058384.1:0-48263 GCA_034780395.1 Vannuccia rotundouncinata | reverse complement strand
GTTCTTATTAAGAACTATTGAGGACATCTGATATTGTAAACCTTATTCTTCACGATAAATCAGTGTTTGTTAATTCATCAAGTACTACCTTCATATTGTGAAGCAATGCGTGTCGTCAATGTTGCCTTGTCAATGCTGCGAATTGATTAACAATTGGATTCACAAATCAGTTGTAATTATGAAGACAAACAAATAAAATTCGACTAATATCATAATTTTTTGATTAAACAAAATGATTACTAATATTAGTCATATTAAAAGTGATTGAATTTTATCTATATAACTCGACAATAAAAAAAAAATTTAATTTGTTTTCCTTGTTACCGATTGCAATATAAATTCTTGATTTTGACAACAAACTCAACACCAATTACTAAAAGTGATTATATAGAACATTTTGTAGCAACATTCTGTCATGTCAGATTAATCATATATGTATATAGACTGATCATAACTCAGTTGAACGATTGATTTGCAGTAATCAAAAAAGAAAATAAATATACAAAAACCGAAATATTCCATTCAAACTATTTATTTTATAGAAGCAAACAAATTCGATCCAGGATTAAATTGTTTATAAAATATTGAAAATGGAATTTAGTTTTATTGCTCATGTATCAAAATTTAATTTAAATATTGACAACAAATCACATTAGTAGTAGGATAGGAGTGCCTTTCAAACACCTCCCCCCTTCCCACCTCCTCCCCCTCCCCCCTCCCCCTCTTTTTTTCCAATGGGAATCGTTCTATATGGGACGTGGTGGCCCAGAGGTTAGAGCGTTGGACTGCCAACCTAACGGCAGTCTGTGCGAGTGGGTTCGAACCCCGGTTCGGACCAAAAATTACATACCTCGTCCCTGGCTGACAGCTGTGTCAGTCGTTTGTTGCGACCCGAAAGGGTTCGTGTTGTATGTAATCTTTGTGCGTCTGTCACTTAGAAAAATATAGCTTATACTCACTCATCGAGTATCATTTTATATTAGAAAGTTTACGTGAAATAACTAATTTCAGTCACGTTTCTTACGAGCAAGCTGACGGTTGTCTGTTCTCCGCAGTTCTCATTTTTTCTGTGCTCTCTGACGGTTGTCTTTCGGTCAGTCTACTCTTCACTCTCATCATGGCTTCTTCATCAGGTTTCATTATTGAGGCGACATTTATGCTTATAACCCCACTCATCAAAGTGGGTCTTCTTTGCTGTGTCCAGTCTAAGGAGAAATCTTTCCTTTTTATTGACGTTACGTCCACTACGGGCTCAACTCTGCTGTTCATGAGCCCCATCTTCACTAATCCTTGAGGTCCTGTCAACAATTATGTTCTCGGCTAAATTGAGACTCTGGAAATGATTGCTGACGAACCGCGGGACCATCTTGCCTCTAACATTCAATAACATTCAAAATACTTTCTCAAAGAATGCAATAGAAATTATCCCACATGCAATCATGAATCTCTTAAGAATTACGTAATTCATCTGTTCACTGATAAATTTGGAAGATGAATGGATAATAGTGGAGGATGGGTGAGTTAAATTAATGATATTCTAATTAAATAAATTATTCCAATGCAATTTTCATATGAAATAATGCTTATCCAATTGAGCACATTTATTTTTGTTTGTTTTATTATTATTTTAGGATGATATAAACATTTAATTTTCAAACGGATCCTTTAATGAGGGTATAATGAAAACAAATCTTTTATTATTTACTGGAGTTGTTATAGCCATTTTTGGGTTTTTGGCTCTGAGATAATTCATTGTTTCATCCAATTAATTATGATAAAATGTGATAAATTGTGAAAAAATATAATATAATTACATAAAATATGATAAATGACCATAAAATAATTAAAATATTTTGGAAATATATGTAAAAAGGATGGAAAATGCATTAGTAATTATTAGCTGCTTTATTTAATGTCGCATTTTTATTGGTCGTTCGCTCATCAAGTCTTTCATCCAGTGGTGATTGGTCAATGTCATCACCTCTCACTCCTTCCCCTCATCTCTGGTCAATACAAACTCAACAGGGAGACATCTGGATGGTTCCAACTTCCAGATATTGTATCGAGTGAACACTTGCTGGACAAGTATAATCAGGATATTGATACTGTTCTACTTAAACACATTATTATCAAAAAGATAGTCGATTTCTATGTTATTGGAAAGACCTGGTCTGAACCTCACTTTTGAGCTGTGAAATAGAGAAGGCGTTCGATACTCCATCAAGAGGGCACTCGTTGAGCTGATATTCACTGCCTTTGGCTATGCAGATATGGACTCCTGGGAGGAACCTACACTGGATGCAATTGTGGAAAACTATTCTTTTATCATAAACTCTATAGAGATCACAATAGTTATGAATTGTTACTGTATAAAATCTTTGATAGACTTTTAAAACTTGAGCTTGATGACAAAACTAAATGTAATCCAAATCTTTCTACTCTATTATATGGTTAATAATTAGACTGTAAATATGTATTAGTCAGGTAATGCAATGGTTAGAGCGTTAACTATTAATTGATAGGTCATGTGTTTAAATGCAATCTTGACTATAACTATATATTTTAGTAAATATGTCTTATGTATTTTTCAAGTATCCGAAACGATTGTGTTGGATGATTATAGATTATCGCTCTTCTAAACACTACAGGGGTAGTGAGAATTTTGTATATTGAATATATCTTTATTAAAATATACTCTTCTAAATAGATAAACTCTTTTTTTTCTGTTTCTCATTCTAACTAAACAAACATATAATTATGAAAAAAACGATAAAGATTAAAATAATATAAGAACAGCGTTTATTAAAAGGTTACACAAAAACCAACTATATACAATAATAACAATATGAAACAGCATTTATTATTCTGATTACTAGATTTAGTCTGAATAGGTATAGGTTGTACCAACAGCCAGTGAAGGCATTTAATTTAGTCTTTATTAGATATATTTCTAAGTATGAAGTTTCATTGATTACATTCATTGTCAAATACGAATTAATTAAAATCGCTGAGTCAATTCGTCTTCAAAGGATATTCACGTCCTTTCTTTTGCTTCTTTCATCTGATAGGGGCCTGATAATGAGGAAGAGAAGTTTCCGAAGCCGTTTGAGGGGATATGAAGTCCTCCGATAACAAAGACATTTTCCCAAGGTTGCGCATTATTTTCAAACTCTTTGTCGCCCAGTAGAAAGGTTGAGTCGGTTTTTGCACCCTTTATTTCCGGATGACGGACTTGGACTATCGTAAAGTTAAAATTGGCGATTTCACCAGTATTTCCGTGATGTCCGATGTAGATCACATTGAGTCGAAGCAAAAACTGATACTTTCCTGAACCCAAATTGTTGATCTGCATGGAATTGCCGGTCCAATCGAATCCAGTAGAATTGCGTCCCAGCTTTGCCCAATATATGTCGAAAAGTTGGTCGCAATCCAGGACGGGCCAAGAAAATATCTCTCAAAGGGTTTTGGTAGCCCCGGAGCTTTCATCGAACTGGAGAGAAATGTAGAAAGTTTCATTAGAACCTGTGTCTCCACCCATTGTTTCCAAAGTATCAGTATAGCCGAGGACTTTTTAATTGACAGAACCCCGAGGATAAGTAAGGAGGGGCTCATGAACAGCAGATTTGTGCCTGTTGTAGATGTAAAGTCAATAAAATGGACAGATCTCTCCTTAGACTGGACACAGCGATGAAAAACCACCTTTATGTGCGGGATTATTGGCATAAATTTTGCCTGAATAATAAAATCTGATGAAGCAGCCATGATGAGAGTGAAGAGTAGACCGACCAAAATAAAACCGTCAAAGAGCTCGCAAACAATTAGAATCCAAACAAAAACTCACATATCTCCTTATATATAATAGTACTCAATTCTTATTGGTCAGAATTTAACTAGTAAAAGTGCTTAGAAATTTAAATAGTAAAGGTGTGCAGAATTGACCATGAAAAGAGATAGTTCATGAAATTTCATGTTTTTTCTATCCCTAATTAATTTTAACTGTCATCGGAGGATCTCTAATGAATGGAATGCTAAATGACTCACATGGATAAAACATGAAATTTCATGCTCAATCCAAGTTTTTTAATTTTAAAATCAAATTCTTCATTGCAATATAGTAACAATTAGTAACATTCGTGGCACTCATCACGTTTAACTATACAAATTTGAATTCACTGCCAAAATATCTTAATTCCTGAAAAAATTTATGACGTATGCGATAATCCACCCGACTTAATCTATGAGATTAATTTTAACTTTAATTAACTGGACTCCTATTGGATAAGAATTTAACTAGTACAGGTGCGCAGAGGTGCAATGCGTGGAAGTATGATGAAAACCGCCATTTATTCACACAAAAAAGTTTGAATCTTCGAAAATTCGACGTTGACAAAATGTGTACGCGTATGCGTCGGTGAAGTGGGAACTAATTTGTGATATATGGTAAAATACCATGTTTAAATATTTTTTTAATTGAAGTCGATCATAGTACAATCGAATTCTCCATATGTTATTTACATGTATTAATAGCCATTAAAATTATGCGAATCCCTAACTGTCTTGGTAAAAATCAAAGTTTTCCATGCTTTAATGGCTTAAATCTGATTTAATTTTGCATAGGAACCAAATACTGCGGACGATAATCCAAAAGCATTAATTTTTAGGATTAATTTTAATTTGAATTAACTGGACTTTTATTGGATGGGAATTTAACTAGTGAAAGTGTGGAAAAAATTTAACATGGAAAGGTTCGCAGAAATTAAACAAGCAAATGTGCACAGAAATTGAACTAGTAAAGATGCGGTAGGAATTTAACTAACAAATGAACGGGAGAAGTTTAACATAGGGCTTACCGGATTAAGGGGGAATGGGAGTCCTCTCGATCAATCAGAATCGAGAAAAAAATGTCACAGAGATCCACCTTACATACTACTTAACTAATTACTTTCACATGTAAGAACATGATTAATTCAAATAGAAATCGTCTAAATATTGTAAAATCTACAGGGGCCCTTCTATATCGTCATATTTAAAATTATAAGGCGAATACAAATTGTAGACGGAGATTAAACTAAATAATAATTATTATTTTAACATAATAGTCAAAAAATTTCAATATTTTTTCAACAATTAGACATTTTTTAGATTTTTTCTCTTTGTAACTTATTATAGTTTGGCAAAACCAGAAGACATAGGAAACACTTATTAATACAATACTTATACTAATAATATAAATACGTATATTCACAGAAACATCATAACTCAGTTAAACAATTGATTTTGTAGTCATCAACTTTGAAAATAAATATTCAAATGAAAAACCGAAATATCACATTCAAACTATTTATTTTATAGAAGTCAACAAAATTGAAATATAATAAAACAGTGTATAAAATATTGAAAATGGATTTAGTGTTACACCATTTCTAATGTACGAAAATTTTAATTAAAATATTGACAACAAATCACATTTTAACCTCAAATTGTAAGAGTTTAAAATGATGTCAACAACTTTGACATGATGAGTCTATTATTCATCATCGAAAAACATGTCGTAACCATTTCTTATTCAATGGATCAACTGAAATGTAATTTATAAATAGAATACAAAATATTTTAGAAAGTAATAAGATTATTTATAACTTGTTTAAGACACCTGAAAAGTCGTGACTTTTAACTTTTTTACATACCCAATAAAGTGTTTTTATTATATTTATAATAGTTTAATTTTGATAATTATATATAACATGATGGAATACACCTCCAAACTTTTGTGTTTTCAATAAAATAATCGAAAAATGACAACGCTTAGAAGAATACTTCACATTATAAGCTATAAAATAATGCATCTTACGCAATATAAACAATCACTCATTTTATTTCAAGAGTACTTTCTTTATAAAAAAGCCATAATAAACTTTCAAGAAATCGAAAATGTACGAAATGTATTTTTATTTCCTTTATTTATTCCTTGATTTATTTATTATCTCTAAATAAATCGTTAATAACTAATTTGCAAATTTCGTTACTTTCTCAATCAACAGTATGAAAAATTATTATGAATAAAATTGAGCACACTTAGATATTAAAAACAATCATTTACATGAAATTTAGCTATTTCCTAATAATATGTTTTAATAATTCTTAGCTGTTTTATATATATTTTGTAGATTATATTAATTAACAATCTAAATTCTAAAAGTTTGTAATAATTAAAATTTATAATTATAATTTAAATTTATATTATTTTGCTTAATAACGTTATATTATATTCATTCATTGAAAAAGATTCCAATAATAATATCTTCAAAGTAAAGATGTAATAAATTCTGAATATGTAATGAATTTACTTACTTGATATCTGAAACATTCATTGATGGCATCAATCGTTCGAAATTTTCTTCCATGTCCTCGACGTCTTTAATTGCGATCACAAAGCAAACAGCAATTAAAGCAAACAGCGATTAAAGCAAACAGCGATTAAAGCAAACAGCGATTAAAGAAGACACGCATTGAAGGTAGGCATTGCTTATGCATTTTTTGGAAAAATTATACTTTTATAGTTTAAAATAAGAAGTATTGAGAACATCTGGTATAGACCTCATTCTTCAACGATAGATCAGTGCCAGTTACTTCACCAAGTACTATAACGTCGGTCTATATTCTGAAGCAATGCATGCCTTTAATGTGTGTCTTCTTGATGCTTTAAGTGCTGTTTGCTTTGTGATCGCAATGGAAGTTTTATTCCTCATAGTATATCTTTCACCTGATTTGTTATTAGTAAAAATTTGTTTGTCCAATTATAGTGAACACCCTCTCATATATTGTGAATTTCAAAACTTTTGAATTTATATAGCATATTGTTATCCAAATAATTTTCATTGAAATTGTTATACATATTCCTAATCATTACGTTTACAAGGTAAATATGCTTACTTTAATTTTATAATAATGTAATAGATTCACAAAAATTAACTCAAATAATTTTTTTTGAATACTTTCTATATAATTTAATAAATTTATTCAATAAAAACCTATTTTTTAATTTTATCAAATTTAAGGAAAATCTTCATTTAGAAGTGTATTAATTGTATAATTTCATTTTTATAGATGAACGATTCTGAACCTCCTGCATTCCAATTGGATTTTATCCATGTGTGCGTTTGGAGCGCGGCCAACTTACTTCTTGGTGTAGTGGGTTCAATGGGAAATATTCTTACTGTCTGGGCAGTGTACCGCTTCCGCCAATTGCGCACCAGTTTCATGATCTGGGTTCTTCTGCTAGCAGTTAACGACGGTTTATTTTGTCTTTTTGCTCCCCTACTTCAAGTTGTTATGGTACTCGACTTCCAAATGGAGTCATTTCAACTTCCGGATAACTTTTGTCGTTATGAGAATTTCTTACACACATTGCTAGGGTTCGGTTCGCCCTTTGGACAGATGGTAATTGCTGTGGTGCGTTGGTTGGGGGTTTTCTGTCCACGGTTTTATTCAGTATACCTCCGAAGACGTCATGTCATTTGCGCTATTTGGGTTGTGCTTTGTTGGATTTTCCCAGGAATCGTTTCCTTGACAGCAAGCACTGAAATTTGGGGAGGTTTTAAGCGTCTTTCAGTGTACGGAATTTGTGCATGGGACATCAGTAAAATATCCTGGAAGCGTACCATGGAGATAACCTTTTCATATTTCTCAGTTTTTGTAATGATGACCGCATATATTTCAATTTTTGTTCGACTTATGCTGTCCAAAAACAAAGAAAGCTATGCTGAATTGGTGAAGCGATCGAAAGGTGTTGTAAAAATGTTTGTATGCTCAGTGATATTCATGCTCATGTTATTCCCTTCCATGATCGCAGAGAGTAACAATTATTCCCTCTACAGTGAAGTGCCATTAGCTTTGTTATGGTTCTTTTCATTATATTGGTTGACATTGTCGATTAACCCGGTGAGTTCTCAAAGTAATACTTCTTATCGGATTCGCCTATAACTTTCTAAATTTTTTCAATGATTTTTTTTCAATTTTTTCATTATTAATTATAAAAAATTAAACAACAATTAAAACTTCTACTTTACACTATTTAAAAATGTATCTCTAATTGACTTATATCCTATAGTATAATTAATCAATGAAAATGAAACTATTTTATCAATTAAAATCGACGTGTATGCTTTTAAATTCACAAATTATATCAATTTTATCAATTATATTTATTATATCAATTATATCAATTATATCAATTATATCAATTATATTTTTACTGTTGTTTTAACTGAGTCGGAATTCAGAATTTTAATTACAAAATAATCTCTATTATGTGATGAAGTAATGATTTTACTTACATGCAGTGTCCCCAATCCGACTTTTAAATGGTTCGCTCTTATAGGGTTAAATATATTCCCTGATTCATTATTGAAATTAATATTGAAACATGAATGTTTATTACACCAAATTGCATAGTTGAACACCCTCAAGAAAAACGTGAAATTGTAAAATTGCTACATTTGTCTATGTTACATAATATTTAAGTTAAAAAAATGTTTAAGCTATTTTATTTGTTCTTTGTATACTCATACTATATTAAATTCACGTTAGATTATGAGTATACAAAGAACATATTACATCTCAGACAACTTTTAAAAAAATCGCACAAGAAATTTGCGCATTTAACTATGAGAAATACCCGCCTGAAGTTTTTAAGTCAAACATTGAGGTTTTCGTGCCTATATTTCGAGATAGGTACTGTTTATGTAATTTCAATATAAGTATTGTGCGAACATTTTCTAACAAAATTATTTGTTTATTTTTTATATAAATAAAATGGTTAGATTACATAAATGGTGGATCACGCTTTTCTGCTACGGTCGGGGTTGGAAAAATACAATTTCCGTGGTGTCATAGGTTGGACTCCCCCATCTGAAGTCTCCTATATATATATATATATATATATATATAGTACATTTCCCTTAAATAAAGCTATTTATTTTAATTAACTAACTTTAAATTGGCGACTATAATTTTAGTAGACTTTTCCTTTGATTGGATCGCTTTATATAAAATAATCAAAACATTAATGTATATATTATCGTAAAATAAAAACCTTATCACTAATTTCAAAACACAATTTTAATTGGTTAAAATTCTGATTCATATTTTCATTCTAGATTTCAAAAAGACATTTAATAAACGAAATTATTAAACTTGTTTTTAATTGTATTCTAATTTGATTAATTTTGTTGGCAACTTTTTAATCGCGATATATAGGGCCTCCAAAAAGATTTCGTTGTTTATAAAATATAACTTTATTTCAAATAGATAGAATAAAACATTTTATTAATTTATATTAAAAAAATGATAGATTTTCAACAAACTTTAACAAAAGGTGTTTTATTCAGAATTATCTTACAAATAGCTTCCACCGGCTTCAATAACGAGCCGTCCAGATCAATGTACTCATAAGTTCAAATCCCAGCTTGAGAAATTGTTATTCAGCATGATAATGCCAGGCCTCGTGTGGCAATTGTTGTACGTCAATGGTTGGAACTCCTCAAACAGCCAGCGTACTCACCGGACATCAACTTGATGGATCGAGGCCAAAACTTTCTGGATGCAAATGAACAGAGACAACATTTAGGTAACTTCTTGACATCAAGCACAGCTGAGAAACTTTCAAAGGAGCTAGACGAACTCATTACTCGACTACGCTTCGTTATTGAACCCGGCGGTAACCATTTGTAAGATAATTCTGAATATAACACCTTTTGTTGAATAGGAAAAAATAAAGTTATATTTTATTAAAAAAAAATTTTGGAGGCCCCTAAAACGTTTAAATATACTAAAATTATATCTTATTCTTTTTCCCATACTGACGTGTCTATTTTTAAGTAGTTTTCAGGAGAGTCATTTAAAGTTTTGTAATTAACTAGACATTGGAAATTGAAGTCATACAACTTATTATTTGTAATATAATAATATATTATGTACAGCTATAAAAATTATATAGATAGAAGTACACTTTATATAGAATAATAAAGTGCAAAAATATAGTCAGTATGGGAAAAAGACGACGAAATTTTAAATTATCTTGTTAATATTGATTCTAAAACGGTACACATCAAAATAATGTTGACCCTATGATCCATACCGGGCTTTTTTACGCTTTCACATACTGGGGGGGGGGTTCGCCCTACCCTCTCCTTCCAAATTATTTTCTTTAAATCATTCAAAATTTTGGATTCATGTTTAGTACAATTATACTGGTTGATTATCACATAAATATATAGGTATTCTAATATCTGTTTGATTTTTTATAAATATTTTTCTCCCATAAATATATGTTTTCTTTACTCATAATTTTTTTAATTCTCCTTAATAAATGCATTTATTATAATTACAAATTATAATATTAGATTATGCATACAATTCTATCTACAGATTGTCTATTTATTCACAAGTAAAGAACTACGAGCGGCATATTGGAAGATTCTAAGATTTCCATCTGCAAAAGTTGAAGACACTAATTTCGATATGGCAACGATAACGGGGAGAGATCCTCGACGCAGTGCAAGCAATAATAGAACTTTGACAACAAATAATAATTGACACTACAAGTCTTGTGACAAGAAACTTTATACGTATATAATGATAAAGTAAATCCACATCGACTAATTAGATCCAATAAATCTATATTTACTATAAAAATGTGAATTGATACATAACTGACACGAACCATTATTAGCAAATGATTTGAAACGAATAATGAAAAATTTATGCTCTAATTAAACTACTACCAATGAAAGGATAATTACAAAAATATTAATTAATTAAGAAAGATGCAAAGGAAAAATGGATTCAGTTAGGTGATATTTAAGCATTTCATTGAATGTTATAATTTGATTTTTAATATAAAATTTTCATCATTTTTTTTTCTCAAAAAAAATTATCGTAATGTTGATCTACATAAAAATAAAACTTGTAATAATTTATAACGACAAAAATATATCATAAGTATAGCAAACTATTATTTTACTTTTAATATAAATAAATGAAATGGTAAATAAGTCATTTAATAAAATTATTTTATTTTATGAATTTATATTTTATAAAGAATTAAACAAAGCATAGATAATTGGCACTTGATTGTAGATTTGTATACGAAATATGACTAAATTTTTTTTTAAATAATAGCATACCAAATACCGAATTACAAATAACAAAATTAAAAGCATTACAATAATAACATATACAAAATATATATTAGTGCTATATTTCAGTAAAAAGAGATCATCCATTTCTCTGAAATCCCAACTTATACTATTATTGGTTTTCTAGTTCTTGAAGTAACAGGTCCAGAACTATAAATAACAGGAGTAATTCAAATCAGAATATAAATTTTTTGATTGCATTCAAAAATGGATTCCTCTCAATCCCTTAATAAATGTAATTTTGGTGAAGACTAGAAAAATGTGTTGACTAATAAGCTATAAATGGATAAACCAGATAATTAATCGCATATCATGAGTGATTAATGGAGTCATAGCGATATTAAGACATGTCTAAAATTCCAATAAAAAAACAAAATTTTAACATTTAACAAAAAATGATACAATCTAATGGCGCAATGGTTTACGAATTTTCAAGGAAACTAACAGCATGGGTATAATATATTTATAAAACATACATATTGGGGAAAAGAGAAGATTTACAGAGGAGAAAATAGGCCAACAAATATATTGAACAATTCTTTCAATTTAAATAATTTACTTCTAATTTGTCATAAAATAAAAAAGATTACGAGCCACAATATCGCCCTATTCTCTCAGAGAGTACATCGCTACAAGCAAAGTAAGATCAGGTGTGAAGAGAAATTGCTAACTGTACAAAATAAGAGGCACCGATATAACTGGAACAATTGTTGATGTTATCATCTCATGGGTTGAATGTCAGACTCGAGTACTCTGGTCGTCTAAGCTAAAAACTATGTTGGCAGCGGCCTGATTGGATGGACTACTTACACCAACTTCATCACCAGAGGCTTCAGTCGAACTCGAGGTCACCTGTCGAACACGCTGCGAGGAGTGAATTAAAATAGTATACAAAATATGTTGAGTAGTAAACAGATATATTTTAACGACAATTTAGGAGATAAAAATCTTAAATAACAGACATTTACTCTATACAGACAACTAACCGAAAAGATATTGTAGTGATACTGTAAACAACACAACCATGATGCGCATGTGAATAACGTTAATTAATGAAAGAAATATTAGAATGAAATTTCAAACAAATTGTCAAATAATATAACCAGAAGAGAATAAATAATAGAATAATATTTCAATGAATTGAGAAATATAGCATAGAAAAAGAAAGATACTTATAACAAATCGGAGCAACTGAGACTCAATATAAGAAATTAATGTTACGATTGTAAGATAGACCAAGTGAAAATTAATAATATTAATATGATACCAACAAAAAATATCACCAAATGTAACAACCAAAATGTTATGAATATTTATTATGCATTCATATTTAGTTTAAGTACATTCTTCTGTGTATATAATATGTACAGTTATAGGGAGGTCGCTAACGGGGAAAATACAAAGAATTGTTACAGGTCGGATAAAAGCGCCACATTTTATGGACTTTTATGAGCATTCATAGAAAACGAAATTAGTCTCATCCTTCAAAAAATTTGACTTTTGGATCAAGGCAAAATAAACGCCTAGCCTATTGGGTGGTTTATATGGAAAAATCGTATATTTTATATTTAAAAGTATAGTGCCCAACATATTAAAATATAAAACTATACGGATCGACTATTACAAACTGTATTTTACTTATATTTAAAATATATTATAATAGTATAAAATGAGTGAAACATATGTTCAAAATCAATTTGTAGTGCAACAACATCGAAGCCGTTATTTTGCACAATTTACATAATTTTCTCTACAATATGTTTATAAATTATATTGAATATATTTTATTTTAACTATTAATTTAAAAATATTTTGTTACTGTCTTCTATTCAAAATACTATTTTAAAGTGTATATTATGGACTGTGGATTATACGTTGACAATTGCGTGGCGTATTAACAAAATTCCATTAAGGAGCATGATACATACAATTAGGTGACTATTTTAATTTATTATTCAGAAAAATATGAACACTGGTTTACAAAATATTTATGATTTAATATCAACAATACTCAATTTTTCGGTTTTATTATATATTGTGAATTCAAAATAATTTTGTTTGTGCATGAGCTTGACATAATTTACACAGATTGAATGAGTAACTTAACTACCATAATTAAACCGTGGTTAAAGAAGCTTATTAGAATTTATTTAAGTATAGCTAAACACAAGATAGTCAATAAAAATAGAAAAAAAATAAGGGGTTATAAAACACATAAATATTAAAAAACTTTGTAAAATGAATATGTTTTTTGACTGTGTTTAAAAATTCTACTTATGATATTTGTTGTTGTATTTGTTCTGCACCCTGTTAGTGTTTTTTCAATGTTAATACTTAGTGTTATTTTTCTTGTATAAGTGTGAGTTTCTGCCTCAGCATAAATGGTGATTGCGCCAAATTAAAAATATAATATTTGCTAATATTTTTTATAGTGTTGTGATATTTCCCTCATTTTTGATGATTAGCCACAATCAAAAAAATATCAAATTAATTTTTAAAAAACATATATTATTTAAATTATATAATCGCAAAATATTATAATATAATGAGCTATGAATATTTACAGTAATCAATACATCTGTAATAATAATCTATTCGGAATTCATACATTTGTGGATTGCAAAATTATATGAAAAGGCAAAATTTTGTAATTATACTTAATTTCTGAATGAAAGTGTAGATGATAACTTGGATACAAAATAATTTTATATAATTTTAATTTAATTGTTTTGAATTCGGAGCAAACTTTCATTACTATGTGTAATCAATGTATAGTCAACTAAAACACAATATATATAATAAAACCGAAAAATTGAATTGAATCACCTAATTGTATGTATCATACTCCTTGATAGAATTTTGTAATACGCGATTGTCAACGTATAATCATCCACAGTCTAATATACAATTTGAAATAGTATTTTGTCTATTTTTAAGAAAATAGAAGACAGCCAAAAAATATTTTTTAATTAATAGTTAAAATAAAATAAAATATATACAATATAATATTAATAATATACAATAATATATTGTACAGAAAATTATGGAAATTGTACAGCTCCGATGTTGTTCCACTATTTATTGATTTTGAGCACAATGTCATGTTTCACTCATTTCATACCATATATATTTTAAATTAAATAAAAGTAAAATACAGTTTATAATAGTCATTCTGCATGGTTTATGTTTTAATATGTTGGGCCCTATACTTTTAAATATAGAATTTACGATTTTTCAAATAAACCACCAAATAGGCGGCCTTTGTGTCTTGATCCAAAGGTCAATTTTTTTGGAGCATGAGACTATTTGTTCTCTATGCTCATAAAAGTCAAAAAATGTGGTGCTTTTGTCCGACGCTTAACGATAATTTCACTAAGCAACCTCACTATTACGCACTTTGAAATTAGAACAAAAATACACAACATTGGAATAATAAATCTAATTTATACGCTAGAGTGTATTATATAATATACGGGTAAAATTATACAAAAAGTACCATTTAAACAGCAAAATATAAAAGCACTCTCTGTAAACTAACCTTTTAATACATATAATTATATCAAACTTAATTTTAATAAAAACAAAAGCAATTTAACTACAAATGGCTTCGACAGATCGTTTCTAAGTTGAGTACTTTCGGATTCCATTCGAATTATATTTTATTTAGTTTTTACATTTTACAGAGAGCGATTTTATTTACTTTTAATTTTTACTTTTTGTATTTTACACGTCGTATATTTTTAGATGTAATCAATAATACGAAGTGCTTTTATCCTAAGATAATAAAGTTATTAACTGAGCCCTCGTAACTCGAAATTAAACTCGGAAAACAATTAGACTACTACCAAAAAAAATATATCACAAACATAAAGTAGTGCAAATATTCTAGCGCAGAGTTTACAACAGCTGAAAGTAAGTAACCTGGCATGGTTTGCTCATGCAAGCGCAAATTACCTGACTTACCCGTCAACTTGAAAGAGAAAAGAAGAAACTAAAGAGTACACACGAAAATTATAATTGTCAAATTGCATAGAATAATACTAAACATGAAAACATACATTACGAATATTACATATCATATTTCTGGATAGCATACACGTGTTAAAACAAAATATGGTCCGTTCTTCACTCCGCTGAGTTAATAAAATTAACGAGACTCACCTGTCGTGATGAAGACCTAACCGGGGCTTCATGGAAGAGGTCGGCTGGCATGTCCTGTACCGAGGAGGACTTTGTCAGTGGTGGCCAGGCTGGCGTGGAACACTGAATCTCCTCTGTTAATCTTTCGTACTCCTTGTGACGGAAGCAGCTGGAAGACATACAATCGGCACTGGTTAAAAGAAGAACTCAGGAAATGTCAAAATCCAAATTTAATTTTATAGTGCTTTAGAAAACATTTTTAAATTTAATAACTACGATCACTGTTGCTAATGGTTACCAAAAAAAAAATATTTTTATTGTTTTATCATAAATTAAAATAGATTAATCTAGTTGATAGTCCGAATATTCTTCTTATACATTTTTACCTTAGTTCACTGAATTTATTGGAAACAATATAGATGCTCTATATTAAAAAGGAGTATCAGTATTTCAAATTAAACATTTTATCTAGCTAGTTGCAAAAACAATTTTAGAACAGTATTGGGATTAAACAGACCTTGGGCAAATCAACTTCTTGAAACGACGAATACTTTTTCTGAACCTAATATCATCGATAATCAATTCGACCAGGTTTGACAGTAAAAAGTTGGCGAATACACAGCCTAGAAGTACAAGACGAGGTGCCAGTGTCGGATAGTCCACCATCTAAAACAGATAACAAGCAAAATAAATTGTATGAACAAGAGCTAGAAATGGATTTATAAATAACTTTCATGATTAAATTGTTACTATTATATAAATGATAAAACTTATGTAATAATAATATAAGTATGAAATTGTGTGAAAACAGTGGACAATTTTATTTTATCTACTTTATAAAAAAAAAATTTTCGAATTGTGGCTAAATAAAAAAAAGCAAGAATATTATTATCTTCACAAAACCCAACATTATTACATTTTCTCACAAAACCATAATGCACCTGTTGTATCGAGAAAATAGTCTCATTGGGAATAGTACAATGTGATAAGATAATAAATGTATAAAATTGCGGTTCTATGTATTGCTACATGCGCCCGTAGTTTCATTCAGAGTAGAAACTTACTCCAATTTGTCGCTTCAACCAATCAAACGGATAAATAACAATATAAGCCGTAATTGCTGTAAGAATCAAACAGTTGACCATGAAGAAATCTGAAATAAAGCAAACACACCAATAAACACACTAACATTCCTCACTTTTGCAGATGTGCAAAATAAATATGGCATTCTAAAAATTTAATCGACGCAGAAACTACTCTAGTGTCTGACACAACGTCTCTGGGTGTTTACTCACAATTAGAAAATATTGACTTTCTATACGGGGCGCCCTTTGAGAAGACTATCGCAAGAATAAGATATTGAAATGATGAAGCGATAAAGACAGCCGTGTTCTCCATACATTCATAATCCGTTGAGTCTACATCCATGTGATAAGGAACAAACCTGGAAAATTATCGTTTGATGTTGATAAAAATATAAAATACTAAAAATTAACTAGTAAATGTGGGAAGACTGTATGGAGAAGGCATAATACAAAAAGATGCAATATTCATTTTAACATCAGGAGTGCCTACCAGGGCTGTTTTGTGATGTAAACATAGGCGAAGGACTGAAACCCTGTGCAGATGACAATTTGTGCAACGAGTGAGAGAATTGTAACTGTGGACACCAGACGCATGCTCGGTGGTTCCTTCGAAAGGCCAGGAAAAGCTTTCGTGTACCCAACTAATGGAGAGAGAGAGAGAGCGGGAGATGGTGATGATTATTATTGTGTTGGAAGCAAAGGACAATTGTGAGGTAGCGCTTCTAAAAAAACTTACAAGTAATTCCCAGGGTTGTAATCATAAAAAGATCAATATAAAGAAACTGCAGGTCAGTGAGATTATTACCGATCTGGAAGTAAGAAACACCATTGCATAAAGTAATGAATTAAAATAAAAGCTTTAAACATTTATTGTAATTAAGAATATTGAAGTGTGTCAGAGAGGTACATAATTATAAATACAGGTAAAATACAATAACAAATATAATAAAAAGACGAGTTTTACATTAAATTCTAGGTAGATCATGCAGAGAGAGTACTTTATTTAATTTTGCAATTTTTTTTAACAATATTGATTTTCTTACATTGCTATTCAAAATTGTTCAGTTTAAGACAATAATTGTAAAGTAAATTAAGAATTTAAATGTGTCAAATTATCCCATTAGTAAACGTGTAGATTAAATTAACAGACCCACCTACCCAGTAAAGTATGAGAACTGATATGAACTGGGTCATCGAGTATCCCGCCATAAACTTGAACGTCCCGAAAGAGGTCGCCAGCGCACACCGACCTTGTCTCACGAGTTCGGGGAAGCAGGAGATGTTCTGGTCCTGTGAAGTGAAGGGACTCGCGACTGATGCTTCAGCTTCACTGAGGGAAATGCCGGTGTGTGCAGCCTTCAGAGCGCCACAGTCATTGGCTCCATCACCACACATGCCCACCAGATAGCCAACAGACTGCAGAGCCTCCACTAGCTGGGTCTTCTGGTCCGGGGAGAACCGAGCGAACACAGTGCCCTTCACCACCAGCTAGAGAGAGAGACAGAGAGCAATGCAGAGGGGGACGTAAACTGCTGTTCCGTCGTCAAGGTGACACTCACCTTGGGAATGAGTTCAGGGCAGTTGTCTCTGATGACCCCCCAGGTCTTTCCTGACATAGCCAGATGGAAGTTGGAGTGTTCGCTCATGTGGATAGAGATGTAGGAGTCCCGCGTGGAGGAACCATTGGCCTGGGATTCACTGGCAGAATGAATCGAGCCGTTTCCCTCACTACTGCGAATAACACAGGGGGTTATTGTTATATTCCTTGAAGACTAATCTATCCTACACATATTGAACTTGAGATGTATCCCTGACGTTCAGGGGTCGTACGAAATTTTAAAAAAGAAATTCAAAGACTTTTTCTAGATTTAATAAGAAATATTACCACAAAGTAAAAAAAGATTAACTGTTTAAAAATATAATTTTAACCACAAATGTAATCTGAATAATTAAACTATTTCTAATAGTTAAAAAATACGAGGATGTTGCGACAGGTCACAAATTACACAGAGTCATTGAAGGTAGAACTCTAGTCTTTCTAACTGATGGGAAATCAGGATGAGGTCACCATTTTAGATAAAAATAATCTTTTATCGGCTGGTTGAAAATAGCATATAGTTGAAATAGGTAATTAGCTCATGACTAAGATTACAAGCACTATAAACACCACATGCAATACATTAAAACTGATATTTTAAAATATACTAAAAACGACGAAATCGTTAAAATGAAGATTAGAATTATAAAAACAAATGTTTTATTTTTGTAAGTATGCACAAAACTAACAGTATAAAGTGACCATTAAACTGACTACCTAACTTATTTCAAACACTAACTAAAAATGGACGAATAATAAACATTACAAATTGTATGAAATTTCAAAGACATTTTACTAATTTTCAAAAATTTAAAGATAAATTTTTGCAATTTTAAGACAGTTTTCCAAAACGAACGTTAATCTAGACATGTCAATCATAACACTTATTTCATATTGTAATATAACAATTATTATCTATTATGACAAAGAATTATGTATAATAGCCAAAGATAATTTTTAATCGGATAATATATTAGAACATTTTCTAATTCTTCTACCCACCGATGGGGCGCATGTCTTGGCCTACGAGATGTCTCCAGTTCAGTCACTGGTCTCTGCAGGTCCTCTGCATAGTGGAACTCCACCTGTGCCTCCCGGGTCTCTCCCTCCGACTCCTGGGGAGCCCGAGCTGTCACTAGAATCACTGCGTCCTGTCTGTCCAGCAGATTGCAGTCCCGAGCCACTGACAGAGCTGTCAACATGTTGTCACCTGATTAAGTAGCGGGTGAAGACTGTTTCATACAACATGCTTTAAATAGCCAACCACAATCCTCCCCAGTCGGTTTTTAATAATTCAAGGAAGTAATTTGTAGTTTAAACTTTTGCACAAATAAGATTAATAAGATGCACAAAAATAGTGTATTAACAAACCCACCAGTGACCATGAGAGGTCTAATATGAGCAGATTTCAGCGTTTCTATGACCGGAGTAGTCTCGGGTTTTAGTCTGTTCTCCATAACCAATAAACCCAGAAAGCGCAAGTTCCCTTCCACTTGGTCCCGGGTCAATCGCTGAACCTTCACCAAGGACGCCTTCAGAGGACGCCAGGCCAGCGCAATCACTCGGTATCCATGTCGTGTATAAGTGAGCAGAGTGGAGTGGAAGTCATGAGGCACTGGATAAAAGGGGGACAAGGAAATAGTCACTCCTCTACAATTGACCGAATTTTGATTCTCATTTTAAATAAATTGTTAAGAGTTAAAAACATAAAAACGATAAAACAAGTCACTTGAATCCACTTTTAATCATTTTATTCTATTTTCAAAGTAAATAAAGACTGAAGTTGTAAATGTAATACACGCAAGGGTTCAAATAAGTGAATGGATGTTTCTTGGCTAGAAATCAATACAATTCGCTAATTAAAAAGATTATACATTTTCGCGAACTATTTTCATTGATCATTCACGGGTGTAGAATAGAATTTCGCATCTAAAACACGGATAAAGGAATTAAGCTAGTGACATTCTTGATAATAATAAACAGCGTGGAATAAACTACTGCTACTAGCAATGAAAACAAACCAATTCATAGAAATAAAATAGTCGTACGAAAATCTATAATTTGATTTATATAAAAAGTTTAAAATTTTGTAAAAGTTTTCTATAAAAACATAGCTGCTGCAAAACTAAGTTGCTAATTAATTTATTAATAAAAAAATTTAAAATAAAAATATTTAGATTACAAATCAATATCAAGAAAGTTTCATGGGAGTTGTTTTGATAAAGAATAAAAAAAAGCAGTGTTATTATATCTTGTCACCGTTTGCTTTCGTTTTCGTTTTATTTATTATAAAAAATTACGCTCCAAACGATGAAAAGAAAATCGCAGTTTTTTTATTTAAAAAAAAGAATAACAGTGACATTCATAAAGTTTGTAATAACACACTTGTCTCAGGTAAGCAGAGAGTCTCTACCATTTCAGGGGAGCCCTTCAGATAGACACTGAAGTGATCCGCGCTCAGAACTCGAGCAATCACAGACATTCGTTGAAGACTGGAGCTGAAGGGGAACTGGCGAATGATGCCCACTTCATAGGGGAGCGTCTGAGGAGAGTCAAATTAAATAATCGATAATAAATCGATGCACAACTTTTAAACCGTTCAAAAATATGAAGCGAGGTATAATTTATTGTTTAAAGTGTTGATTAATAAATCTGATATTTTTAAACAAATTCAAATTAGAAATACAAATCAATTGGTGCAATATACAAAAAAAACACCTCGGAAAAGTAATCCAAAAGAAAATTAAAATTCTTTGATGCCAAAAACAATCAATTTTTAGGTCAGCCTAAAAATAGTTTTCACCTCGTAAATCAACTCGAGAAGAACAATATATATTACTCCAGAGTTTCAGTTTCAGTTTCCATTTTATGTTATACATTTTATAAATGTTAATCAAATTCTTCTTTTTTCACTTGAATGTGTGTAAATCTAACGCGATTACCTTACCAACAAGAGGATGCGAAATATTGTTGTTGGTTTCATTTTACTCAAAAGAAGAAAAAACTTTTCTTGAAAATGTAACATAATTCTGAAATTTTATGAATATCGATATACAAACCGGTAATAATTCTCCTACCATATTTATATATTTTGTTAATCAGCTCTAGAGACAACTTACGGGCCATCAATTATTAAAACTATAAAAAATTATATTATGAAGTTATACTAAATGATGCCATATTGTTTCCTTTTAAATAGCTTTGGACTCAGAAAACTTTTTAGAAATTATGATGAATATACGCAAATATTTTTCCATAGCAAAAAGTAACTAAAATTTTAACTTTAATGGAAAAAAATCTCTTAAAACACAAATCAGCGAACTCCCTTAATGGATAAACAAGTCCCTAACTTTTCATACGGATATTGAATTACAGGAATAAATGTAGCCACAGATAGATAGTTTAACAATTTCTTTTAAACAGAATATAATGAAAATGCATAACTAGGTATCGTTTGACTTGAAAAGAACACTTTGTTGTCATTGAAATGAAAATGACAAAAAGTAATGTGAACTAAGGAAGTAATTTTTAAAGAAAGCCACATTTAAACTTACTTTCGAATACATTAATGACAAAATATGGGGTATTTAAATATTATATTTAGAGCATTAAAAATATTTTTAAATTATTAAAAAAGTGAATATTTAAACCAAATTTTAATACAAACTTTATTCTATATAATATACTATATTCGGAATAATCTAGAATCATAACTGCCATATATTATGAAGCTAAATAATATCGTAAAAAGATTACAAAAAAAAACAGAAATAGGTCAAAGATAGAATTAAAAATGTAAGATAAAGAAATATTTGTAAAGTTCTTTTTGTGATATTAGTAACGCTTTACGTGAATAATTGATTGTGGCATGCGATAAAAATTTATTTCCATCGAAATGTGAAGTAATTATACTAGCTATTCTCTGTAAAATTCTTTTAGTTGATGTTTTTCAAATAATTAAATAAATAAACAATTTTGTGTTCCGTCAATCGATAAATATACGTAGTTTTTGGACAAATAGGTCTATAAATATAGATTATGAATTTTCTCAGTTTGTATTTATTTTAGACGGCTCTTACCCCCAGCGAATCAAGCTCTATATTGCGCCGTAGAAGATCAGGTTCGACCGGACGAACAATGGTTGGAACCATCATCTCAAACTTTCGATAATCCTCGCTCACCTCTTCCGTAAACTCCTGTAAAGTTCCGGAATCATGCAACAAATTATAAAGTGTAGAATTCGCAAAACCTGTGCGAATATTTCTATTTTAAAACCTTTGAATACATTAGATGGAATTTCAATCTCAATAAATGGAAAAAAATAGAAGGACAAAAGAGATGTATTGGACTTTGAATGAAATAATAATAAATAGAAATAATTGTGAATTATCACAAAAATAATATTTTCACCAAATTTTATCTTCAGTGAGATAATATTTGATTCATATATAAAAATATTAATTACTTCATAGTTGCAGTTAAGAGAATTATTTATTTGTATAGAACGGATATCGAGATATTATAATTTAGCATAAAGGAATTAAACGATAAATGTATCACTAAATAATAAATTAGAACTAAAAGTAAATGGGATTGCAAAGGAAGTGAATTTAATTAAACAAAAATAAGGTTTATTGTTCAAGTAAAACCTTGTGACTTCAAGGTAATTACATAGATAGTACATAGATAGTATACTATTAAAATAATCAGAAATATTATCATAAAATAAGCGAAGGTGTGTCCATAAGTAACCGACAAAATAATATTTAATTTTATAAAATGAGGTGTGTAGGACAGGTAAATCATGTCCATTCATTGAAATATGCAGTAATAAAGATATCCAAACATTCAAAAAATAGGATTTATATTCATTGATTATCGATCCAGCAATAATAATGAAATAATGGCCTTACTCACCCATCGTATAGCCTGGAACATCTTGAGGTCCAGCGGGTCACCAGCCATTTCACCATCGATTCTAGTCAGGGTATGACAAGAGGCCATCGCCTCCAACAACGGTCCCCGGCTCAGACGATGGGGATCGGGTTCAGGTTCTTCAAATCGACCGCTGCAGTTGGCCACAACTCCCCAAAGATCCAAACCGTCCTCAGTAAGAGTGCCCGTCTAAGAATCGATGACATAAATTGGTACAATAATTAGAAACTAATAAAAATATAATTTAAATTAAATATTTAAATAAATACAGATGCTCAAGTGTGTGTTTTTAAATACCAAAGTTTTACAAAAATCTTCATCTCAATCTCTATAATTACACAAATATTGATCTTCGCTTAACAACTGAGCTAGCATGACGAGCGGAGTTCACCTTGTCAAAGCAGACAACATTGATCACTCCTCCAACATTTATGACATTTGGACTGATACAGAAGATGCGCTTCTTCTTGAGTCGGCGCTGAGCAAAGACAATCCCCACTGTCATGGCAACCGGGAGTGCAGGCGGCACCACAATTGTCACCAAGTCAAGAGCACGGATGATAATGTGACCAACTGCGTAGCCGCGGATGACCTATGGACAGGGGGTTTTGATGGGGTAGAACTTATCGCTTCATGATATTATATATTATTATACGCTTAATATTTCCTTTTTATGTATACTTTGAAAGTTATCAAGTTAGATTTGGCGTGATTAATTTGTGTAATGGTTACCAAACATCATTTAGTAAGTCATTTTGAACAATTCGTGATGATTATTTATTCTGTTTAATTGCCTGAATCGTTTAATGATATATGGATTTTATTGTTCACAAAACTATTGAATTGTTGAAACTATTAAATTGTTTTTTATATTTATTAAAATGAAATGTTATTGATTATTTATAAAAGAGAATATTATAACTTTTATGAATAAAATGACTAGTTTATATCCATTGGTACTATTTAAGAGTTATATGTAAGGAGTTGTATGTCGCCATTATAAGAATGTCAATTGGTTTTAAATTTGAAAATTCATTTATAATTTCAATATTGTATCATAAATTGACTTCATGTAAAAAACGAAGTGCAAAGAACTTGGAAATCTAATCTAAATATAATCTAATAAACTACTTCAGATATCAAAATTATTATAAAGCACAAATTAAGAAAAAAAGGTCAAAATTATAATTTATTCCAAAACTCTGTTTAGCAAAACTACGTGGAAAAGTTTCGTTATATATTGTTAAATTCCAAGTGTATAATTGTACTAAAATGTATGACAAAATTTATAACTTACCTTATGATTTGAAAGAATAAATATTTATTTCGATATGTCAAAATTAACATTTAGAAATCTAAAAATCAATAAAAAGTGTAACAAAAATAGTATTTGCACTTTATTAGAGACATCCTTTGAAAGTTTTAATCTGCGAAATAATTCAATATATGACCTTATAAAACATTTACAATAGAATCATCTAGAATTTGAAATATGCGTGAACAAATTATTTAGAGGGTTCACAATAAGCAGGGATTGTGAACGGGTACAATGATAATAAAAAATAAGCTATAACAAAATATCAACGCTTCCGTTGATAATAAAGGGGCACACTCAATGATATCAATAATTTCATTAATAATACTAAATTTATAAACCAAAATAAATAGCGCGATATTAAAATATTCATCTAATTGCCTAGACTTTGTGATAATATTCAGCTTCATACATAATATATCTGTATTGACATGTAGATTTTGATTCATACTATGAGAAAATTACAGATAAATAACTTTCAATCTTTGTCTAGTTATTCCAAATGTCTAATACAACCAATTTGGATGGTTTCTTCTTAATTTATGCTTCAATATTATAATATTATATTCAGAGCAAAATTAATAAACTACTGTTAAATACAATAGTAGGGTGCCACAATAAAGCAATTTTACCGTAAAAGCAAGTTTGATTTATTTTGTGATAATAATAATTATATTGAAATATACTAATCATAACTAATAAAGTATTAAATTAATACATACCTAAGAATAGTAATTACAGAAGTTTGGAGACCGCCATTTGGCATTTTATGAAACTTTGAAATATTCACATTATACTAATAGTTGCATTCAAATTCTCACCATAATGTAGGCTGTATACCCAAGCCCACAGAGAGCAAACAACCCCAGGACTAGAATAAAGCGCATAGCATCGCGGTTAAACTTGAAATCCATTGGTTTAGGAAAGAGAATAGAGCGGACCATCTCCCCTTTGGCGGTGCTGAAACCAGTCCTTACGACCAGCGCCCTAACATGTTCTCCTTCATAGTAGCGGGTTTGAATGACCCGTGTGCCGCAGAAGAGGATGTGACGAGAGTGGTTCTTTATGTTGAACTCTTCGTCTGTGTCGTCACCAGCTGACTTACCCCCACCGCCAACTATGGGTGTCTTTGTTACCGGAACACTTTCGCCTAGGATAAAGGAAAAAGGGAGCGGTAGTGACGTTAACCTGGCATGATAATTTTCGAAAGAAATGTTCTTATAAATCCCTAATTTAATCTATCAATAAGACAAGGATCTTTGAAATCTTGAATAAACACCACGTAAGTGCGATATTTCTATTGCAACATACATACAATTATTATCATTTTATTACATTTCGTTTTTGATATCGACGTCTATAAGATCAACTATCGTAACTCAAAGAGATATACCTCACGAATCAGCATAAAAATTTCTTTCATTTGGTACTAAAAACGTAATGCTGTACTAAGAATTGGTTCATCTATTGTACACCCAAATTGAAATAAGTATCGTATTTCTGAGTTATAAAACAGAAATTGGTTCAACTATTGTAACTCTGAGGTACGATACTTATACCACTCTATGTATCATTATAATAATCAATTTTTTAAGATAGTTTTAAGATAGTTTTATCACTAAGTAATTTTTTCAAAAATTATTTATTCTATTTTTTACTCTGTGATTCCTAAATTTATTTTTCAGCTGAAAATGAAACTGTTCCCAAAGAAAAAGCGAAATACAGCGTTATTAGCACAACAGAAAACTGCCAAAATTGCCGCAACTGAAGTCATTGAAGACTTTGATGATGACGATGGTATAGAAGATCCCTTGTACAGACCTCCAGTTGATGATCCTGATTCCAATTCAGAGGTTCATCTTGATTTGAACAATGAAACCTCCGACTTGGAGATTAAGCAGAGACTTCATATAATAAAAATCGGGTCAGGATAAAAAAATTAAATATAGTCGGCGGTAGTCAGCAAAGAGAAAGAATGCTGGATTGGATTACTGTACCAGAAAATGAAATTATATACCTGAAAGGAAACTTAAGAAAGGATGTCCATCATCATGTCAAAAGAAATGCCACGATAATTTTAGCGATGACGATCGCATGAAAATTTTTCAGGGTTTTTGGCAAATGAAGGAGCTACAACTCCAGCGAACATATCTTATACCATCTGTAAAATCGTCTGAAGTGGCGAACGGCTTTCCAAAAAAAGAGACGTCACATAGTGGTGGTATTGTTAAAGAGGAAAACGGTCTGCTCTTACAACAGTCACCGAAGAAGCAAAAGACACTAAAAAAAAAGATTGAAGACCATATTATTAGCCTTCCGATTCTTCCTTTCCATTACCAAAGGAAATCAACAAATAAATTGTTTCTTCCGCAAGATCTCAATATAGTTAAATGTCATTAACTTTATGTGGAAAAGAAAGTTGCTAAGACAGAACACCTCGCTCCATCTCAACATTCCAAAATGTATTCAAGAGTCTCAACATTGGTTTTTTTACTTTTATACAATGCTCTAAATGCTCTCTATTTTTGGACTCAAACAATCGATCAACAGACGAGCTAGAACAACACAATCAACATCTACATCTGGTTGAAAGAAGTATGGAAATAAAGGAACAGTGGAAAACTGCTGTTATTCAAGATCCCGACGTATCAGCTTGCGTATTTGATTTCGAAGACATATGATATTGCAAACTTCAAAAGGAATGGCCTAGGAATTTTTTATCTCATGAAACTTCATTGCTACAACTTCACAATTTATGATTTCGAAAAAAAGGATGTAGTTTGCACCATGTGGCATGAAGCAAATAGAGGTAAAAGGCCCAGTGAAGTTGCTACCTGTGTGCGCCGATACTTGCTGAAGCAGGATTTGAAAGAAAAGAAACGTGTTGCACTTTTATGTGATGCAACTAGATAACAGAATAGAATATACATGGTTTTAGAATCTTTGTATATTATTTTTCTTTGTATCAGGGAGACCAAACAAGTCATATAAAGTGAAGAGACTTGATTTCAGTCTTGACTAGCGGGAAATTCAAGAAGAACTTTTGGGTCAAACTGTTTGACTGAAATCCGATTGCCCTGCTGCATCTCAAAATCTCGATGGCTTTGTGTGAAAAAATCATCAAAAGAAGAAGTGACTGTGGAAATGTCTCCAAGTTAAGAAGAGAAGGACTTCCTAAAGATAAACTGTAAACGTATTTCAAATCAAAAATCATTGTGCCCAAACGAAAATTAAGGACAGGAGGGATCAGCTTCGAGAAAAAGAAAGATCTCCTAAAATTTTGTGAGAAACGTTTAATTCCTGAACAGTACCATGGATTCTACATTAATTTACCAGAGTCAAACTCAGTCGTTGATTATGTCGATGGCATCCGTGATTCACGTTTCGTTTTCTACTATCCTTGTTACTTATAGAACGCTTAGTAAATTAACTGAATTTTGCTTTTTTTATTTTGCCTATTCATTAATTTTTTTATATATTACGTATACAAACTTACGGTCTTTTCGATAAGATGTGTTATAAACTATATAAATATTACTATTTACTGCATTAAACCTAAATTTATGCAATAAATTGTGTTCTGCTTTTTATTCTGCCTATTCATTAGTTTTTTAAAAAGTTTTGGCGTTTTTCCCAATTACATTTATTACATACAAACTGAGGTTCTGTCTTTTCTGTGAGATGTGTTATAAACAATCTTAAATGCCTAATTTCAGTTACATCAAAATTTATTATTTACTACAATCTAATCTTGTACTTAAATATAATCGGTAACTTTATAAAGAAGAATTTATATTTCTGGTACACATATCGTAACTTCAAAATTTTGAGATACGAAATGTGATCAATAAAATTAATGATACAACTATCGTATCTTAAAAAATCAATAATTTACGGCCACCATGCAAGTATCATGTAACCAAACTATGGCCAGTAATATATACACTAAATTATCATTCGGTTTAATTTCATGTAGATAAAGAGTTTTCCCATAATTTACAAAAACAGTTTAAAAAACTACTTTTAAAACTTTAACTCGTTATACTCAAAAGTTGCAAAAAGTGATGAGATACGATGGTTGATTTTATTGACATCGAAAATATCATGTAAATTTTCCCCTAATAATACTATGAATAAAGATGAAAATTACCCCCTATTTTCATATCTAAATCCTGGAACATTGTGGAGTAATCGTTTGAGAACCCTTTTGAAATATATAAATATATTATTACATATTTGTGTGTATTATACGATATGGATGTAAGTGTCTATAAGTAAAATGTCAATTAGTTTTCAGAAACGTGGATGGATACAATATAACGACAAACGTCATATACCAACAATCAACGGAACAGTAATTTATCGCATGCAAAACAATCACATAAAACAATGTTCCATTAAGGCCAAAATTAGTATACTTGTAATTATTATTAATGACATTCAGCCAAACTGTGATAATCTTATCTGCGATTTAACGTCACTAAATATTTCAGGATATTTAACAACGGAATATTCTGACGTGGTTCAGCGATAAACAACCAGTAAAATCCGGTTTATTTTACCTGGGTGGTTCATTAAACCGATTATAAAGCGACCTTTGCCAACAGTGCTGTAATTTATACATAATAAAATAATATTAACTGTACATTATTGCGCCATTGTCCAGTACAAAAAAATATATTAAAATGAATTACAATGCAAAGGTTTATTGTTAACGGATTTAATCCCCCAGGACAATATCAAAATTGCCCAACAAAGTCGTTTTCCAATCTATTTCGATTAAAATTTTCAACCAAATTCAGTCCTTTTGCCTCAATATATCCAGGAAATTATCCTGAACTTAGCTCCACTTCTATCTCCAGACAAAACAAAATTCTGTGATAATGGAAGTTACGTTCCTAATTGGGGAAATTGCCATTTTGTTTTAAAAATAAGCGAAATAGATAAATGTATAACTGTTTATAAAAAGTACAGGACTAAGAGCACACTTAACCATAATATAATATTAAAAAATTACTATATAAATAAATCCATGGCATTGTATAATGTATATAATATTATGTACGTCAAAATACTTGCTGCCAAATTGACCTGTATGTATAAATTGGTATTCCAAATGTCCTGTCTTACATTCTCCAATATACCAAACTACATCTGACAACTCATTATATCTCTTTATGTAATTGAAATGAATGAATTATCAATTATTGTTATGTGGCTACAGTTACTGTGAGTCTTGTCAACCCGCCCTATATTTATCGGACACAGAGATGCTGTGTCCCCGTCGGGAAAGGTTAACAGATATCACATTAAAGAGACATCCATTTTAAAACTGACCTGTAAGGGTACTCTCGTTGACAATACAATTTCCTGAGATCAGAACAGCGTCGCAGAACATCATACAGCCGTTCCGAGGAATCTCCAAAATGTCCCCAGGAACAAATTCAACAGTATCGACTTCAGTGAATTCTGAACAATAAATATATAAATATTAAAATTCGTTTAATTTTAGAGATGAACATAATGTTACGTTCCAAATATGTCTAAATATCCAAAATATGTCCAAAAAACAACAGTCTGTATTTATTTAGGTACATAGCGTTTATGAAAAAAGTTATCATAAGAGAATTGCGAATAACTAAAGTTTGAACAATTACGATCTATTAAACTTCTATAATTTATGAATAAAATAATAAAAATATTAATTTATGTAATATTAAGAGATTTGTTAATAAACAATTTCGAATGACCAATAAAGGTAGTATTATGTAAATCAGCTCTACTGTACTGTACAGAACATAATATACATAACATAGAAAATTGATTATTTGAATAATTCAGTATTTTTAAAGTTAGTTAACTGATAAGATAAATACTTGTCAAGGTATTTTAAGAAGATGTGTTGACCTACCATTTCCTCCCCTTGAAACTAGTCCAGTCCCCGAATCACAAACCGTATCGCGAAGAGCTTTTTCATTCTGTATTGTAAGATCAATGAAATAAAATGGAAAACAATTGGATTAGAAATGATACCACTAGAACAATTTGACTACCATAACCATAGATAGTTATGACTATACTTTAACTAGATCCGCAATCTAAAATGTATGCATCTAAAATTCTTAGCCAGCGTGTTAGGTTTTTCAATTTGATCAGTTGAATTAAAATTATAGGCATATTACTTCAATTTGATTAATTAATTTGAAGTTTTTTTACCGTTTTTGCCTAACACGACGGCTAACAATTTAATTTTAGATTGCAGATCTAGTTTTTACTTGTAGTTATAATGTGTAATGTCTATGACCATGACACGTTTGAAACACGAATAAAACTCAAACGAGAACACGAATTGGTTGAGATTTCTATAGGTCCGATCTAATTCATATCTAACTATTTTTATCTCAATTGAGAATGAATATTTGAAATACTAACAGTATAAATAGTGACAAAAAAAGTACCTTTCGCATCTCATAGACTTGAACCGACAGAGAAAGAATTGAAATAATAAGGATACAGGTGGCATATTGGTAATAATCGTCCAAGTACCAGAGAATGAAACTTGCAACTTGGAACACGTAGAAAGGATTGAGACCCTGGAAAGAAGGTTTTTGTTGACTCCATAGGAAATTATAGATGACTAAAAAAGTCATATTGCAATAATGCTATATTTGCAAAAAATTCAACAGTTATTCATTTTCACATAGATGCACACTGAGAAAAAATTGATATTAAGATTGCTACCAAAATAAGTAAAAATAAAAGCAACTAACCTCATTGATAAGAAGCCGGTAAAGTGGAGTGATAGCAACAACGATTGAGTTATCTCCGTAGATAACACGTTGACGGCCCGAGTTAACGGCGTCCAGTGGTAAGGCTTCGTGAAACTGAGAACATGGACCACTCTCCAGCCCCCTGTTAGTAAATAGAACATAAACAAATCTGTAGAATATAGTTAAAATGCATTGAAAAGAAGATGAGACACGCCTGCTAGTTAAAGAATCATAAATAGTAATATATTATTCTATGACTCTAAAAAGATATTATTTAAAGGAGATCAAAATATTGATTCAGAAGGTATAGTTATCATATTTTAACCAAATAATTATTTTTAACGCCTTTTAAATTGATTATTACATCTGAAAAGGCAGCCGGCAGCCTTTTTCTTAAAGAGTTTATTTTTATCCTCAAATTATAAGTACAATTATGGACAATTGGAATGAGTGTAGACTGTCTATATCACAAAGTTAAAATTTTATGTGGTAAGGCATCGTCTAAAAGTGCATCAACTCATTTACCTATTCGGTCGTGGCATAAACTAGATAATTCTCACATAGAATTGGCCGAACCTTCTATCTAATTTCAAGTACTAATTGGGGAGATTTTTCCTTGTGGTTGCTCTAAGATTACCACTAAAAATAAAAGATTTACTGAATCCTTGAGTCACCACAGGGGTTCAGTCTTCAAATCTCTCAGATTACTTAAAATAAGAGATTTACAATGAACCTTTACAATGAACCCAATACGTTTACCTCGTTAAAAGTGTAAATTTCTCACTTCTTAGAGGTATACCTAGTGGCAATTCTTAGAGATTTACAAGGTATACATCATTTTAATTGTATTTCTTAGAGATTTATAGACGAACCCTTTGAGCCGTCATACATGCTTATACAATTGTTGGGGTATAAGCAGGCCCGCATTAACTTTTTAACGATGGGGCGATCGATGTTTCTTTCATACAGTAAAAAAGCATACTCACCCAGCACGTGATTCTATTTTTAGTATCAGTAGACTCTGATTGGATGTAATTTTATGCCCCTTTCTTATGTGATGTGATGTAACCAGAGAGTTGTACTTCGTGGTACTTAGTATAGTAGTCGATAATAGCCCGTGATATCTATGGCCAATTTAGACCATGGTTTTTCTGGACTGGGTATGTGTTTGACGGAATGACCGTGGACTTGTGAGCTTTGGTACTATCTTTGCAGGAGAGACAATACCTCACATCTTCTTCTGTCTCTGAATCGATTCAAGGGCACCAATAGAGATATCGTAGCATGCGTTTCATCCTGACAATGCCTGGGTGGGACTGATGGACAGCGCTTAGAATAGTAGACCGCAGGAGGTTGGGATAATGAGTCGCCGTTCCTCTCAATCGATAATTCGTGTGAATTTTAGCACTTGACAGAGTATTGGGTCTTGCGCAGTTAGGTCCCGTATATTAGAAAGTGGTATAAGTGCAGTGGATAGAACTGCAATTGATGCGGAGAATTTGCTTGTGTCATCATCTAATGCAAGAGTGTTGTGAGAGAAGGGGAGAGGGAGACGGGAAAGAGCGTTTGCCATGACATTGTCAGTTCCACTTATGTACTGAATAGTGTAGTCAAAGCGGACAAGTCCCTCGACCCACATGGTGAATTTAGCCGATTTCACAGTTGATATGTGTTCACTGAGTATGGTAAATCGCTTTCTGAGTAGAAATTTAAGTGCTCACAGGCTTATACGAGAGCCAAGCCTTCCTGCTCATTTGTAGCGTACCCTCTCTCCGTAGCTTGAGGAGTCAGTAGTTAGATAGGTTTCTGCGTTGGGGTCAATTATCGCCAGTTTAAGGTCTGTGTTCATTGTTTGACATATAGCGATGAGAGCATTTTCTTGCTCTGACTCCCACGTGAACTGTTCGTTCCTACTAGTTAGTCGGCGCATGGGCTCGCATAAGTGCGCTAAGTTGGGGATGAACTCAGAAAGGTAGTTCAGAACGCCGAGGAGAGACATCACTTGTTTTAAGTTAATGGGGGCGTGTAATTCGGAGTGCGGTTATACGGGTGGCAGATGGTTCGATACCAGATGAGATAGTGTGGCAGAGATACTGTCCTTCGAACTTTATTGACACGGAAGAAAAATCGGCTACTGGCATACAATTGTTCAGAATGAAACTAATTCAGAGAGTGGGCAGAAACAATTCTTCCCTGATGGCGTTGAGAATACGTTCTCAGTACGCTGATTATTTTTCGTCCCAGGCTGACAATGTGCCTTGTCAAATGGAATATGTCCATGAGGTACTTTACCTTATTATATATCTATCTAACTTAAATACAAACGAAACATGAACATATAGTAATTTTTCATTATACTGTTGACAATGGGGTGTATATAAATGGATAAGTTGACTGCTTTTTACTATACAGTTATACTCACATAGTACTCTCTATCTTTCCCTATATGTATACGTATTTATTTATATAAGAATGAATATGTTGATAATATATATCAATTACCAATTTTTAATGTTGCCTTATTACTTTTCAAAATAAATAATTAAGAAAAAAAGTACAAGACATGTTATCTGATTTTTGTAATTTCACATTTAAATATTACACATACACAAAACAAAATTGTAATACAAAAAAATATATTATTATATAGTATTCCATTATATTAAAAAATAAAAATTTAATATACTATCTTTACTATACGAAAACCATTTTACACGTATACCTTAATGGAATTTATATTAAAAATAATAATTAAAAATTCAGAAAAAAACAGGTATGTCTATAATAAATGGAGGATACAATATATATAGGATACTAAAATTACAAATCGTTTCTATACACAGAAATGTTCGGGGCATTAGTTGGAAACTTCACGAAGTGAAGCATTTGCTGAAACTGTACTTTTAAAACTGATTTCTGCTCTCCAGTCAGCTTCCTCATTTCCACTGCGATGACTCCAATAGTTCTTTTTCCAATTTCTCGGATGCCCTTCGACTTTGAGAAGATGTGTTCCCCACCACTTACGGACGCCTTCTAGGAGCAGACTGTACACTCGGTTCTGTTGATGTTCCGGCTGTGGCACCCGGTTTCTTCTGGGTCAAGGTTGACAATCGCATCAACATTTTCCTCAGCACTGATATCCGAATATTCAGCTGCAGCTGCAAACATTTCTACATTGTCTGTTCTTCTAAAAAAAAGATAGAAAGATTAGTTTTAAATTATAGCCAAACTTATAATTACAACATGTTTTAATTATAACATATATTAATATACACTGTATTCCATTATATTTATTATTTAAGTTAATTTTAAAAATAATTAATAAATATAATAACAATAATCTACTATTATAAATATTTTGCAGTTCAACTATAAATTACTAAACCTATATTGACAATAAAACTTACTTTCTTTCATTTAGGGTTGTGTCTAAGAAAAACATTTGATCAAAGTACACCCATTTCTTCTTGATAGATGCCCCATCACCACTTTTCCCTTCCTCAGATTCCTCTATTTGATGTAAAAAGTCCGCAAATTAGTCCATCACTTCTTGCAAATATCAACTGGAATTCAAATAATGATAAACTTTTCCATTTTTACAAAAGAAAGAAAATAATAGTTAAGTATAGATTTTATTACCTGTACTATTCAGCTGTTTGGCGAGGTTCTTCTAAGAATTCTCCGATTCTTATGATCCTTCGATCGTATATCATAAATGTTTACCTATTGTTGTACAAGAGTAATTCGCTCTGCGTCGTTAATCCGTTATACTTTAAGATTTTCCATAGTAAAAAAATAATGAACTAATACTGAGATATAAAAGGTGGGTGATAACAAATAAGGTCACACAAGGACATTATAAAAGTCCACTGTGCTGCCTCGTGACATTTTGTCAGCTTTATTTTTTTATAAGCTATATTTTCTGAGTGACAGACGCACAAAGATTACAAGTAGCAAAGAGTACAACACGAACCCTTTCGGGTCGCAGCAAACGACTGACACAGCTGTCAGCCAGGGACGAGTTAAGTAATATTTGGTCCGAACCGGAGTTCGAACCCAATTCGCACAGACTGCCATTAGGTTGCCAGTCCAACGCTCTAACCTCTGAGACACCACGTCCCACCATGTTTGAAAGTAAATATACACTCCTATTTAATCGTCTGAGTTAAATATTTCTCAACTCAACTTTTATCGGCCAATTATTAATCGGACGATAATATTCCATTGTGAACTACATTGTCGGCAAATAAAAATATTATAGTCAAATATACATATACCAGATCGATTTTTATATATTTTCTGCTTGAAGTAAATAACTATAAAATAGTGTAAAATGATTTTTTACGAAAAAATATATTTAACATTTCCTATAATTCGGAATAGTGTAATTCTGACTATTTCATATAATATTATGCGCATAATGTGTTAGAAAACTTCTATAATTTATACATTTTCAGGTAGATATCTACATAAATTTAGTAGAGGATTATTATAATATGGGGGAGTGTGTCAGAGAAGCGTGTAAAATATAATAAAGCCAAAATTTACTCAGATTATATTTTATAGTATTTACTATAGTATTTTACAGTATACATACTGTTATATGGAATAGAACTTTTTTAGAATTGTATACAATAAAAATAAATTAATAATATAAAAGCGTAAATATAAATTATTTACGCTTTTATAATAATACAATTTGATAAAATTTTGGTATTATAATGAAGTATACAATGAAATCAAATTCATTTGAATAATTATACTTTTGAATTAGACAGTTATAGGTGAGGGTGTTTTCTGTCAACTTAAAAAAAATGTTAAAATCATAGACATTGTGAATATACAGGGTGTCCGAAAAGTCTAAACGCGTGGTAAAATACATTTTTTAAATATATAATTACATATATATTCATATAATTTGTTCAATATTAATTCACATAATTTGTTCAAAGTAATTACCACCACCTTTTGCAACACAAGTATGAAGTCTTGTATCTTGACTTTGTAAGTAAGCTTCCTTTAAAAAAAAGAGAAATCTAAGTGCCTCTAAATCCCCTTCTTCCATACCAGGGGACTGGAAAAGTCTCATACAGCAGCCACTGTCGAATTGGGATTGCAAAGTGGGGAGCAGTCACCATCCTGCATAAACCATTCTGGAAATCTAATATTTTGTAAATCTGTCAACAGCTTCTCCAGTAGCTTTCTCCAGTAACATTGCCATAAAACACAATAATGACTAATAACATGTGTATCCCAAAGTCCGCACCAAACCATAATTCTTTCATCACCTTGTTCCTTACATGGAGTGTAGCTCTGAGTTAACTTCGCCGTTTACGTAAAAATTAGCTTCACCTGTGAAGAGAATTTTCTTCAAAAAGTCTGAATCAGCATCCAGCATTCTGAGGATGCAGTCACAGTTCCAATCACCTATCGAGATCATCTTCAAAAAGTTTGTGAACCATTTGAATCTATCGGGTGAAATTCTTCTTTTTTAAGAACGTTGTAAATTGGGCATTTTGGGATACCTAAATCCAAGCTTGTTCTTCTTAAACGATTTCATGGGACTTTCGTTAAAGTATAGTCGTGACTGTTTCTTTATCAAATTCAGAAGTTGAATGACGGCCTTACCGTGCATGGCTTATCTTCAACAGAACCTGTTTCCTTAAATTTGTCTACCAACTTTCCCACTGTTCTCTATGACAACTGACCATTTCTTTCTGAATGGCGTCGTTTTAATTCATCGGCCACATTTCCTTGAGTCAAGCCTTCACGCCCACTCAAAATAATAATTTTAACACGCATTTGTAAATCAAGATTCATTTTTGACTATAGTAATAAACGAATTGGAAAGTCCAAGATTATTAATAGCACAGTAAAATTGGAAAGTACACGATTATTATTAGCAGACAGTGAATTTGAAAATTCTGCTAATATCAATTGCTAAAAATTCTGAGGATAACTAATATGTCCATAAATATTTTTAAAAAATTACATTTTACCATAAGTCCGAATCTTCGGACACACTGTACTTTAATCTAATACCAAACGTGAATTTTATCAAAAAAAATATTATAAAAACGTAATTAATTTATACTAGTTTAGTAAATGTATTAAACAATAATAAATCGCAGCATTAATATACACATAATACATAAATAGAAATATTATAATATAATATATGCTTCTGAGGATTCTAACACACTCCGACACAGTCATAATTTGATAAGTAACTATCAATATGATTGATAAAGCATTTTTTTTTAAATAATGTAATACTAGTTGTGATTGTTATTTTAATCCAATATGCGAAGGAACCTAATATTATATATTATTTGAAAAGTGGAAACATTTTATGAATTATATAATATGTTGTAATTGAAAAATATATAGTATATACAAATATTAAAAATTAGAAAAAAAGGAAACACAGAAAATACATTCTGAAATGTAGTATGAGAAAAAAATATAGAAAGTGATTTTTATATTATCACGCAATCAATAATATGTTATTTGATTTATTGTCAACAATCCCCTAGTAAGATAGCGAGTGTTGAGGCTCTACGTTTGCGGGAAAAAGGATTATTGCAGCAAAAGTAAAAAAAAATAGTCTTAAATTTGTTTAGTATTGCATCAAAAAATTATTATTGACTGTGTATATTATAAGAATCCTATTCTATATAACAATGTACAGGTAAAATACTCAGTTGAGTTAAAATATTCAGCAAAATTAGACAGTTGAGTTTTATATTTTACTTTATTCTATTTTACCTTTTTATTTTTAGGATCTCTGACACACTCTGCCATATTATAATAATATTTTAGTTAATTTCTATCCGAATATATATATATATATATATAAATTGTAGAAGTTTTTCCAGACTGACATTATTCACATTATACTATATAATATAAAATTGTCAGAATTACAGGAAATGTAAAATATATTTTTCGTAATTTAAATAATTTTACACTATATTATAGTTATTACTTCAAGCAGAAAATAAAAAAATCAATATGGTACATATATGACAATATATTATGATTGAAGGTAAATGAATTTGAATAATTGAATACATTCGAAAAAATTTATGTAGCAAAGGTGCATAAAATAACAGCCAATCAGAGTCTATTGATACTAAAAATAGAATCACGTGCTGTGGACGTGATAAAACGTCGGTAAAAGATTTATCCGGGCCTGCTTATACCCCAAAAATTATATTATGTTATTCTTAAAATTGCTATCGTTAATACTAAATAGTTATAATGCAGTTCTTGCACGTGTTGTGTAGAAAATTTGACTTTATACTATGACGCGATGGGTGATTTCTTTTACGTTCTATTAAATGGTATTCCATTTTGTCAATAATCAATATCATACAATTAAAATTAAACCAACATATTATATTTATTATAGCAATACAAGATAATTTTTTTAATTATACTAAAACTATTATTTATTATAGTTATATAAGTCATGCAAGACAATCAATCAATGATGTCTTCATTCAATCTTTTGCAATCATTTAAAATTAATACTACATCCAGTGCAATAATAACTTCAATAATCACACGGTTATTCCATAGTATAAAATAAACATGTCTACGTATATAATTGTTTTATTAAAATATTTAAAAAAAATGTGAATTTTAACTTACTTCAGTCGTACAAAATTGTTCCCGTTTGAGTTCCAAATAAATTTCAATTTTTTGTAAAAGAAGTATCGAATCAAATTCGAATCCTAAAAGTTTAAAACAAATCAATTAATTAATAAATCGACAATTCAAAAGTATTGTGTCGACTTAGAATATAGAAGTTCAACTATTGTATTCATTTTAAAAATATATATATATTATTTTTATATAATACTTCACTAAGAACTTCTTCATTAAGTTGGATAATATTCTCAAAATACAACATAAAACACATGAAACAAACGGTCATATCTTGTCTAAATAAATAAAATGATTTTATAAAGATATAGGGAAAATAAAATGTATGTATATAAGATATAAGTATTTTCTCTATTATTTCGTAAACATAGATCATACAAAAAGTATTAATGAGTTTTAAATTATCGATAGTCAATTATTAATAACCATAATTGATTATAATATTTTTATCAACTTGATATCACCGATAAACAATCTTATTTGAGGAGATGAACACCAGAACATGAACTGTTACAAGATTAATGTCGACTGTTGGGTTATAAGTTTCACCTTTTCGTATCTCATACTTGTGGTGGGATTACAAGACTTTGGGGCTGCAACCGCCCAAAAATTACTTACTGACGAAGTCTAGACATGGGGTTAGAGAAGTCGCATTGGAAGTTGATTAAAGAGGACAATTGTAAATCGATCACAATTTGAATGGTGAGTCTAAAGGGGTTTAATTTACTAATTTAATTGTCTGCCAAAATCTACAAATGCAAACTTACACTTGAGGCATGCACAAGAGGAACTCGTTCAGCGTCCCCGGCCCCTGCGTGAACACTAGGAGCTTGAAAGCAGTCAGAAAATATCCTTTCGCTGGAAACTAAACTCACTCTGCAAGGATAGCAAAAGGCGAGGAGACTGGTTTAAATATTATGTTCATGATGCAATGAGCAGGATAATATTATAATGTAGTCTAGTCTATAGAGACTACAAAATATGTTAGTGCTTATACAGAACAATAGCAGAATGTGAATACTAATAATAGTAATACAAAGAATTTGGAGATTCCAATTATTGCCTTTTTAAATCTATAAATAAATCATGACGTGAGTGAATAAATACGGAGAATTTTCCAGCGTTTAGAAAATCTATTAGAGCTAAATAACTTATTAACAAAATATGAATATTGAAAAGTGGTCATAATTAAGTTACTAGATTTAAATCCATAGGTAACTAAACACAAAATGTTGTAAAAATTAACATTTTTATAAAATATAAATAAATAAACATATTAGTAAATAGCCTAAAAGAAATTTAAAATTCAGATAAGCACAGCATTAAATTAGCAGTTGCGAGAATATGTGAAAGAATAGCAATAAATCAGTTCAAAATAATACGCCCATCAAGCTGCAGCTGTTAAGTTAAGAAATTCAAATCTAGTATTATAATAAAACATATAGGGGGATCCTTATTGTATTGTAGGAAGTGTTATACATGCAGTTTTGGACAACCTCGAACACACTATAGTGTATATAAAAAAACTATCACCGATCACTCTTATACTCAATTAATTATTACTATAGAAATATAAGGCGGCTACTCGAACAATTTACCTTCTCATTGAGCTAGTGAATAAATAGATAAAACAATAATAGTGTTTAGAGCAGACATGTATATATTACTTTTACTAAATATAAGAATTCTTAATATAAATTATATTGATTGTAAAGTTATGCCAGTCCTTCTAAAAGCAACAACATTGTTTATATTATTACATTTGTTATTTCGTTAGTAACTCACTGCGTTATTCTATTTATCATGTCGATCGTAAAATTCAAATGCCAATATTATAATTATAACAATTTCAAAATTAGACAAAAGATTAAAGTTCAAGAAATCTGACTCGCATCCTTAATAGTTAACTAATATAAACGTGCAACAGACAAACTAGATACCTACCAAAAAGCATGCAGTCAGTTAACCTAATCTAAAAATAAATACTGACTAACTCGTGTATATTTAGGATGTTATATGCTAAAGTGGAATAAATATATACATGCCAAATTCAAACTGATGAATGAAGGTAAATTTGTTAGAACACAAACAAGCGTGTCTAGACTTACAGTGTTCCATCGCGGGTAGTAAGGGAGACGGAATGCACGGATAATTGCTTGTACTGATCCTGAAATTGGAGACAGATTGAACCGGGGTCTTAGAACCGAAAAGAGAACGGTGTCTTATAGACATAATTCACCCCGAAGGATCGAATCAATAACATGCTTAATAATTACATTATAAAGTGAATTAAAAATATTGACATTAAAAAAAACATTAGTTTAATTATATTCTGTCAAACATAACCTATTTGAGTTAACATATAAATAAAACTATAATAATGGAAACGAATGTAATACGCTAAATTATCTGGAAAAAATTAAATAACACAGTTCAAAAATTAATAACAAGAATTTGTATCATTAATATTTTTTATTCAAAGTATATTCTACAGACTTAAATATAGAATACCTTGGCTAGAATCATTTCCGCATTGGAGAGAGAACATCTCTTGTGTGTGCAATAGAGTTGCAAGTTAGGAGCCCAGTGAAAAACCAAACGTAGGAGACCTACCGTCAGAATATAGCCACACCAGGTCATGGTGGTACGCCATTGGCTTTGTCGATAGCCCCAGATATCCTAGTAATGTAATAGTGTACAGTGCACTACTCACTGTATGATGGATTCAAAATAGTAATAAAAATTTTAATATGAAAACGAAATTTCTACTGATAAATATTACAAACACATTGTATGTAATGAAATTATTCTATAATATCCTTATATTTAAAAAATAACTTACAACATCTGTAAGATCACCATCTTGTATAGTATTTCCCTCCTCCCCAAAATCTTCCGGCCGAATATTGATGTGCCTATCCAGTTTAGTCATCTAAAAATATTAGAAATTACTGTAAATTCCGAATTTTATGATACTTTTATTAAAACATATCATGAAAAAGACCACAAAACATTAAAACAACAATTTTTAACAGACAGAGTCATAATTTCCGTCAATTCATATATTTAATGAGACATTGACTTAGTCACGTTCAGAGACCAATCTTTATTAACTTGTATTTATCTATAAAGAAAACTAATAAAAAGAAAAATTATAATATTAATTATATAAAATAAATATCTTCTTTTTTTAATTTATAATAATTTGAAATGGAATAAATATGTTTAAATAAATTGTAGGACATCTTTTATTTATAAAAACGTTTTTATAGTCAGACTAAAATGTGAAAGAATTTGGCATTTGATGACACAAACAAAAATTTGGCATTGTAAGAGTACACCCTAAAAAACAATTTGGAGAAAGGGCCTTTTCAAATTTTTACTATGATAACAATGGCGGCCAAAATTATTTTTTATTTTTTCAAATATTAAAGGTTTTAGACTACATAGGATCATGAATTTGTTGTCTATTCCTTCAATTTTAAGTATGAGGAATGCAGTGGTATATCTATACTTAAAACATACTAGAAACCATATAGCTACATATTTCTGAAATTTATAGGTATAAACAATGCTTAAATTAAGTAACAATTAGTGCACAGCAAGTTTGTCTTAGTACAAATATGTACATAGGAATAATGTATTAAATAATTTCCATAAATGATTAAATAAATAAATGAAAAGTTTTGGTTACTGTAATGTCCACAGCATATAATATAATACAACATGCTGTTCAATAAAATAATAAGTGATGCATGATTAATATTGGTTAACTAATTAATTAATAACTAATTAATGCTGTTTGTTGATTTTTGTTAAATTTATGATTTCAAATAAATAAATTATATCTGACAGTTTGAATTAAATAAGGTTACAATATTTTGTCTGTAGGATTTCATTTTTTTAAATATCTCACATTTTTCTATGACTTTTCAAATTTCTAAATAGTAAATATTCCCCTTATACACCAGTCAGTTATTTATAGTATAATTTGTTTCAGAAATATGCAGTAAACTGCCAACCTGAAGAGTTAAACTTCTAAATGGTGTTTATTGTGATCAGTAAGTAAGTGGTAAAATTGATAGAAAGGTTATTTAATGATTGTACAGTCAAATCCAAATATACTGTATCTGGTTATATCAGATTACTGACTACAGTTGAGTCCGCTTATATCGAATTTCAATGGACCCTACATAAATATTCGATATATCCAAACTTGGATACAAGAGGTTTTCAAAAAAAATGAATGAAGACATTTTAAAATAGTACACAATGTATCTTTATTAAAAATGGTTTGTAGATTATGTATATAAAATATGTATAGGTACTAAATGTTTTGGAGAGATAATAATACAAATTCTATGTACCTACATTATACTTCTTAATTACATTTAATGTAAAAAAGTTAGTCACAATGGAATAATAATAGAATGTTATATGTACATTAGTTATTTTATTGCTTCATAAAAAAAGTCTGTAATGGAGGATTGATTAGCAGATTGAGCTCTCATCACATTCTCCAATTCTGCCAAACAAGTGTATGCTTGTGGGGAAACAGTCTTGCATTCCATCCACCTGCGCATTACAGGTGGTGAGTCTCGCATAGCTTGCTTGGTCGGGACAGGAAGGGGCTCAGAAGTGTCATCAGTCTGCTTTCTGCCCTCTCATTCAATACTTACCGAATGCTTTTAAGAAATACAATAGCGCATTCTTCTCCCCCTCTTACTATGCCAGAGGCTTCTCTAAAAGCTGCAGCCAATATGTTGTGGCTATGCTTACCTATACATATGTGTACCTATATATGTGTGTATTATTGGAATCTTATTGTATAATCCCAGCTGTATAAAATTGAAGACTGTTTATGTGGGGAAATACAAAGCAGACTTCAATATAAACATACAAAAGTATATTTTGTGTACCAGAATGTATTCGATATAAGCATTCATTCTGGTTATAGTTTTAATAGAATTTCAATCGGGACTTAGGTTTTAGTTCGATATAACCAATTTTGATATAAGTGGACTCGACTGTATATGGAATTATTGATGAGAAATAGAATACCTTCTTTGTTAGTAAAGTCTACTCTTGCCGATCAGAACACCAGCTAATGTGAATTGTGAACATAATTTGTAGAATGGTCACTGTACCTATAGTGTATTTTACATTTGCTAATTAGAACTGCTCCTCTTTCTACATATATATATTCCTTCCTTCATTTGGGGATAATAAATGAACCTGAGGAAATTTTCTGTAATCTAAACCATAACAATTATTTACATGTATGAGGTAAGAGTATTATTTAGCAGGTTAGTAAATTGTGTTATTGTTTTTGCAGCACCTATTCAAAAAACAGACTTCTCATTTATATTGTATGTATAATGGGGACTAATGACATTGTGTGTAAAACTATTCAAATCAGTCCACAGTTTTTATTTTATAAGAGGGATTGACATCATCATATGAGATTGTCATTTTGTAATCAATGATACCACATAAGGCTTTCCTCATAATGCATGTGTCAAGTTTAATTCCAAATGTTTATAATTAAATAGGTCTAATACCCCTTATAAGAAATAGGGAAATTATTTTCATCTTCAAATCATATTTAATTATAAACAAATGTTTAGCCCATTTTATTTTAGCAGCATCAATTTATCTATTATACAGAACCTGAGTTATAAGGCAACTATTGTAATGTTACTGTAATCTAACATACATAATCTTGTCATACAACTTAAACCAATAAAAATTGATTTTTTGTCTAATCAAAACTCAGCTAATTGAAACAACATTGTTTACATTTTAGCTGTTCTGATTAGTGAGAGTTGACTGTATAAGATTAAATGAAACCAGGTAGATTGATTCCAATATATCAAATTATCAGCTAGCATCATTTTCCTATCTCTAAGTTTTTGTTTTTTTTGTATATTTTATATTACCTGCTAAAATTTAGTAATATTAAATATGTACTGACTGTGTTTATGCCTGCTTTGTAAATGTAGGCAATTATCTTTACCTAGGTATAGTCTGCATATTGTTTTTAATAATTTTTTTTTTCTATTTACATATATATAACAAATTTTTTCATGATTTTTTAACTACATTTTATCTGATATATATATTATGTGGCTTATTATGTGCAATAAATCAGGAATGAATGCTTTAATTTTGTTCACATCACTGTATCAAATATAGAATCATTTGTTCTGTTATAATTATACTTTAATAGAACACTGGCTACATATTAACCACACACCTAAAAAAAATATTTAGATTTATAATATAATTATCCCAATTCTGACTTTTCTATTAAGAGGTTTAAAACCCTCCCCTTCTTATAAACATTGTAAGAGGTGCCCCATGTTAGTAATGAATTGCATCACCCAACAAATATTGTTCTCATTGGATGATATGCATTCTTTTTAAAATAACCTAAATTGTCCAATGGATTGTGATCCTGATAAAAGAACTGAATTCATCCAATGGATTACATTCCTGGTAAAATTACCCAATTCATCCAATGAATTGTGTTCCTGATTAAAGAGTGAGGCAATTTGTCAGCCACCGCCCAACAGATTGCATATGTAGTTGTTGTTATAGTGTAATGTCTATGATACCAATTCATATAGTGCTTTTTAATTATTATTTAATATATTATTGTTGCCACACTTATTAATTATTTAAAGGGCTTTTAATACTTTTGACATGCTGAGGAAAAATTTGTATTTGTTTAACAATTTTTACATATTCCAAAAATTTTAATTTTCTAATTCACTTACAATTTCTATGGTTTGCCAACCAAACAATAACTCCGGTTGACTTCAACTGTATATACAGTTTGCAAACAGTATGTATGGTTGGATAAAAAAATATTATTCTAGAACCTTTTATACAGTTTGCAAATGGTATGAATTCACCAATTGGATGTAAGATTTATATATAACCATAAACTTTTTTAAAGTTTTAAAATTTTATTTTAAAATGACTAATACTCAAAGATAAACTTAAAAATGAAGGCTATATAGACATGGCTATAGACATCTATATAGACATGCTCAAAATCATATTATTATTAATGTTTTATTTAAATAATTTTAAAGCACATTTATACATTGCAGAAATATAAATTTAACAATAAAAGTAACAAAATATCCAGTTGCTCATTAAATATAAATATTTATGTATGTTAATGAGGGTTCAAAAGGACTATAATTGGCTTCCTTTTGTAAGCTACCTTATTAGAGTAGACAAGATAAATAATTCTGAATTAATAAATGAATTATTTGTTGACCAATAGGAAAAGCTTCATTTTACATGTGCATGACCAGTGTTTTGAGAAACACTCTTTCATCATGATGGTATGATAATGTTAATTTTGCAACTTGCTTGCTACATGAGCTTTATTAAGAAATGACTACCTGTACTGTAATGATATTAATTATTACCATATTTTTAATTTTCATTGCCATACATATGTTTTTGGGCCCTTAAATGTTTTGCCTTGCTAAATTTTAAGCTCTGACTATGGAACTGTATACACACAATAACATTTTTATAGTAGAATATAGATAAGTTTACATATATATACCATGTATTTGGGATCAAGTTACAAGCAATATTTCAAAAACATCAAAATTTCACCAATTTCAACTTACCTATTAGTATGTCTCTAAAATGTTAGGGAGGTCTAAATCCGAATAAATAAAAATTATCTAAAGAAAACGCCGTCACGAAAACATACACAGTGAGGCAATATATAAAAGCCTCAAAAATTTAGAAAATGGTTTTTGAAGGCAAACCACTGATACCAGAGTTCTGAGGGATAATGTGACCACGCTAATATAATTGAGTGAAATATACTTAAAATTATATTTTTGGCTACGTGAAACAAAAGTTTTTATTATTTTTATTTTTTAGCAAATTCGTTCCTCAAATTTAAAACAATGTCAAGGCTTTAGCAGACGTCGGAACTTATGCACAATAAAATTACAATAATATTGACATACTCATGTACCAATATTACATCCAGTAGGAACAAAATTTCACAACAAATAATACAATAATAGAAGATTACAATAAACCTTTTCAGTATAGTTACATACATATACAATAATAGAATTAATAACACTGATTTCATAAAAGTAAATTTTATACTAAATTTCAAATAAATTACACCTTTTTAGCACACATTAGTAGCATAATGTCACATACAAATAATACAATAATAGAATTAATAACATCCACTTGATAATAAGTTAATTTTATACAAAATTGCTAAATATTTACACCTTTTTATTGCGGGATCTATTGCCATCGTTGGCGTGCTTCAAAAAATCCCCTGTTGTCACTTCAATTTCCCTCTCACTAACGTTTTTACATGACAACTTTACTGCCTCACACACAACTCCCCAGAGAGCAGTAACCTTAAAGGATTTTTTAAGTTTGCGCCCAGAAAAACTGTACGCCATGCACACGTAGGGTTCCAGAAGACCCTTCAAGATACGCGGTGTGGTATCCCGGCAATTGAGTCCCCCCACTTGCGCCAATTGTTTCACCTGAATAAATAAAAAGTTGTACAAAAACCGGTTACAAAATAATGTACTAACATATAATCAATATTGTCTAAAGTAACCAAGGCATAGCACAATTCAATTAAATCACTAGAAATGTTGAAAATGTACAGTGTGATATGCTATTAATAAATCAAATCAAGTTGTGTACTTCTTGGAGTTATGAATATTTAAAAATGGTATTATTAAAAGATGCTGTGTACATCATAGATATTTGCGCTTAAATTTAATGTAATGCAATTAGTTAAATTAATACTACTAAACTTATTAAAATAAAACGATGTTTTATTGATGAAAATTTACAGCGCGATGCATATGAAATCAATTCGACATAAATGAAACCTACGTCTATTATTACTTTATGTGTTATTCATTGGGTGTTCACCATTAAAACACAACCAAATTGATTGGAAGTTTAATGCAGCAAAAATATAAATTTGGTTGTTTTTACAGTAATATTCAATAATAGGCGATTATACTACTTATAATATAATAGTAGTATAGTGCGGAATATACACGATAAAAGTAGCGAAAAATGTACAACTAAACGCCGAACAAATTAGATCAAATTTCTAGGTCAAAATATATAGATCCGGACCAAACTTAAAACATATTACAAGGCCATGCTTACGGTAATAAGGGAATTCGAATCCGTTTTTGAATCCAATTTTGAATGTTTTTGAATACGTTTTTGAGTTTTTCGAATGTGTTTTTGAGGCAATTTAAGGTTTACTCATCAATTTACTCATTGATGCTAAAATTTACATTAAGTGGGTCTGATCTTCATCAAATAATCCAACCAGGGATGACCATCACTTTGTAACAAAAATAACATATAGATTTTCATCATGCAAACATATTTTCTAATTAAAATCAATGAAATATTTTTGTGTAAAAATCTGAATTTGATACATTTTTCTACCAAATCCTAAATGACACATTTTGACACACTGGACCATTCTTGGAATATAGATTATTCTAT